>LGRX02003844.1:0-28948 GCA_001247695.2 Cymbomonas tetramitiformis | reverse complement strand
CCATCCTGAATTACAGCGCCAGCCTCAAGAGATCCTGAATTACAGCGCCTGCCTCAGCCCATCCTGAATTACAGCGCCAGCCTCAACCCATCCTGAATGCTGGATTGCTGCGCCAGCTGGATTGTGCACAACTTGTGTCGCATGTGGGCCATGTGCGGATGGGAAGCCGCCCCCCCCTTGAGATGTTGAAGTCTAGGTTGGTCTATGCCAACCTAGCTTGGGATGAGACCCAACTACATCGCTAGTTTACACGCATACCCATGCACATGTATTGAGTTGGTGTGAATAGTTTTGGGCGCTCAAGGAAAAGGATGAGGCGTGGACTGATTCCGTTTTTGATTATGCGGTGCATGTTCGCCCGCGTGGAGTGCGGAAGTCTAATTTGGCGTATGCCAAGCTAGCTTGGTATAAAAGCCAACCACACTCAATGGATATATCATGCATACAAACAAGATGTATTTATTGTGATTGAGTTTCACCCAAAGTTAGGTTGGCTTATTTGTACTTCCACATTTCAAGCGAGCCAAGTCGCACGTGCATGAATATGCGCAAACTCACATTCAAGGATGTGCAAACTAGCACGAATAAATATGTGTGCACAATAGCGATTTAGTTGATATTTAACCCAAGCTAGCACGAATAAATATGTGTGCACAATAGTGATGTAGTTGAGATTTAACCCAAGCTAGGTTACCGTGTCTACTTTATTGATTTTAAATGTAAATAATTATGGAGGAAAAAATCGTCTTTTGAAACGTAAATAGGCTTTAAAATTAAATAATTCCTCCCTGATAGGTTGCGAAAAAAAAATAAGGTAAATAATTAAATATTGTGCCATACACATCATTACAACAAATTTAAACAACAAAGTATTAAATATATAATTCCGATCTCGCCCCAAACAAACAAAGTGACAAAATAACTGGAAACTGGTCTCTCTCTTCACCTACACGGCAGGTATGGCTGGCGGCTCGGGACACGAGGGAGAGCTTTGTTTAATCTGCAATTTTCTTCCGACAGAATGCCGATGTGGCAAAACAACGCTCGGGGATATGGCCAAGAAGCGCAGGTCACTCGAGAGGCTTCAACAGGCCTCCCTCCTCAGCTTTGGTGTCAAGCGAGGGGTTCCGGCAGCATCAGTGAACTCAGACCCGACCGTTCTCCGACCCGTCTCGGCACGTCCTAAGCGCAGTGCAAGAGAAAGATTCCTAGGAATAGGAGAACGAGTTTTAAGACAAGTTCTCAAGAAGGGCGTTGGACGCCCGTTAAAACACACCGCGTTCGTGCATCGTTCAACCCCCCTGCAGAGATGCGACGTCGACCTAGGTGCGAGTCTAGTGGCTGAGCGCGACTACGACGTTGCATATTACAGTGAACACATAGCTTGGAAACACGCAACGAACTTTCGTACTTCCGGTATCCATTCGTTACCGTATTGTATACTTGTACTTTTGAATAATTCTCTGGGTCAATTGCACCGATATAGCAAAAAAGAAAAAACAAGCAAAACAAAATAATTAAATATAGGTCATATAATAGTGTGAACAAACAAACAAAGTTCATAAATTAAATAATTATCTGTATTCCTCCAGTTAAAACAAACAACTTTAAAATCAATTAAATAATTAAATCTGGGGGACCAACAAACTTAATTAAATAGTTTATTGCGGCTCATTTTCGGAATTAAAATCAATAAAGTAGACACGGTAGCAAAGGCCAACCTAGACTTCCACATCTTAAGAGGGGGCGGCATCCCGCCTACACATGGCCCACCTGCGACACAAGCTGCGCGCATGAAGACTCTTGCAAGCTCACACATAAAAACAAAGGAATTGAAAAATAAAACAAGATACCAAACCCAAAACCAGCCCCTGCACATATCACCACTAGCACCACAGTCAGCAGTACTGTAGCACAGTTCGCCCCGTGAGGCGAGCGAAAACCATGAAAGGAATTATGGCAGAATCAAGAATATAATGATAATGCACCCGTGCGCCCGTCCTAAGCATCCCGTCCTAAGCGCTCGACGGTCGCGACAGCTCGCGATCCTGAATCTGAACTGCTCGTCGGTTTTCTGAATTACAGAGCTCCGCGATTTAATCGGGCATTTCCAGCATTTTTAATGCCGCGGTAAATTCGGCCGCCATTCGTTTTTCCGTAAAATCTGTCATACTGAGACACATTACGTCTGTATGATCGCGCTTGACACACACTCGTGTTACCAGTAAGACACTTTACACTTTACGTCCAGAGAGACACTTTACGTCTGTTAATGAAGGGAAAGGGAAAGGCAAAGGGTTTAAGATTTAGCGGCAGTAGGAATAGTTTTCAGAAGCATATGAAAAGTATTCTAGTGCTTCTGAAAACTATTCCTACTTCTTCTATATCCTAAACCCTTTGCCTTGCCTTTTACTGCTGCACGCGACCGGCAAGCATCTTTGAAACTTCCGAGTTTCAAAGATGCGTTTTGTATTTTGGGTGCACCCTAAAATTACATGATTCAAATTAAGTGTTGAATATTCATTGTAATATGAGTTAGCATGCGAGGTTGCAAAGGCATCGGGACAGAATCTACGAAACTGTCCTATGCCTTTGCCTTTGGGTTTGGGTTCGAACGTACCCAAACCCAAAGATGGCAAACAGCCGAGGGCTTCCCGTGCGTCCTAGCGCACGAAACTTGGCACAAATACTGCCAAGATACATATCTTTAAGTTACCTGAAGCTCAAGGCTTCAAGTTACTTGTGCGCGAAACGCGCAATTTGTTTCTAAGGCAGATGTTTTGGGTTTGGGTTCGAACCCAAACCCAAAGATGCCAAACAGCCGAGGGCTTCCCGTGCGTCCTAGAGCACGAAACTTGGCCCAAATACTGCCAAGATACTTATCTTTAAGTTACTTGAAGCTCAAGGCTTCAAGTTACTTGTGCGCGAAACGCGCAATTTATTTCTAAGGCAGATGTTTTGGGTTTGGGTTTGGGTTCGAACCCAAACGCAAAGATGCCAAACAGCCGAGGGCTTCCCGTGCGTCCTAGAGCACGAAGCTTGGCACAAATACTGCCAAGGGATATATCTTTAAGTTACCTGAAGCTCAAGGCTTCAAGTTACTTGTGCGCCCAACGCGCAATTTATTTCTAAGGCAGATGTTTTGGGTTTGGGTTTGGGTTCGAACACAAACCCAAACCCAAAGATGCCAAACAGCCGAGGGTTTCCCCTGCGTGTGCATGTGTGTTAATTCATATGAAATATTCCATGGAATACATGTGAATATCCCGCACAAACGGGAAGCGCTCGGCTGTTTTGTAATTTTAGGGTGCACCCAAAATACAAAACGCATCTTTGAAACTCGGAAGTTTCAAAGATGCTTGCCGGTCGCGTGCAGCAGTAAAAGGCAAGGCAAAGGGTTTAGGATATAGAAGAAGTAGGAATAGTTTTCAGAAGCACTAGAATACTTTTCATATGCTTCTGAAAACTATTCCTACTGCCGCTAAATCTTAAACCCTTTGCCTTTCCCTTTCCCTTCATTAACAGACGTAAAGTCTCTCTGGACGTAAAGTGTCTCACTGGTAACACGAGTGTGTGTCAAGCGCGATCATACAGACGTAATGTGTCTCAGTATGACAGATTTTACGGAAAAACGAATGGCGGCCGAATTTACCGCGGCATTAAAAATGCTGGAAATGCCCGATTAAATCGCGGAGCTCTGTATAAATTCTGAAAACCGACGAGCAGGTCAGATTCAGGATCGCGAGCTGTCGCGACCGTCGAGCGCTTAGGACGGGATGCTTAGGACGGGCGCACGGGTGCGTTATTAAACCGTTATATCAAGAATGCGGTTGAGATGGTCAACGAATCTCAATCTGCGATGTCGAAGTCCTCGTCTCCTCCTTAATAAAATATTTGTGTCACAAGCCTAACTCGTAACTGAATTCGCAGAGATAGGCATCGCATGACACGAGTTCTAGAGTTCTCGATCTGTTCGATGTGACTCAATCAACCCAGTCGCGCGGTCGTCAGTGTCACTGGATTCCCTTAAATGCGACCTTGGGGTGCACGTAGCGTAGTCATACCCAAAGGAATATTTCGGGCAAACGCGCGTCGGTCCGACGTGGACAACAGCATAAAAACGTGCTCGTGACCTCGTGTGTACAGATCGTCCGCGTCGTTTGAAAAATATAAACGTTTGAAAACTAGACGACCCCATCTTGAACAGTGTCTGTGATTGGAAAATGAAGCATATTCTAGTCCAGCGATACACGATCTTCGCACCCCAGCTAGCCGGTGGTCTCTCTAAACCGTTCCCGAGTTTTTGATCTGATGATCCAGGATTTGTCCCAGGCGACATTTGGGTGACATTTGGTGCAAATGTTGTCCAACAAGGGAACGTTATCACAGAGACACAGACAAGGGACCGTATTCAATTGGCCGCCGGAGCATTTCCATTCACCGTCTACCCACGACCAATAGAACATTAACGATCAAAAAACCGTATCTGATCCGATTCCTCCGAATATCCCCAATATTTATATTTTCCACTGTTTTCATTGGCCCCCCCGCGACCGTGAAAACATATAACGATTTCGAGGTCCCAAATGTTGGACGATTATTTGCTTTTTGGCATTTCACAAATAATGACCTCGCATGACATCGCCGGATGTCAGTCGCGACAGGAGCCAATGAAATCGCTGCGATCAACACATTTGCTTTCCCGGTGTGGCACAGGCCTCACAGCGACAGCGGACAGGTCATGCCAGGCACGGCAATGCCATGCCAATCGAAAGTTCAAAACATGAAAAACAAATATATTATGTATAAACTACTATCGATAATTTTGTATCAATATGACTTCGTGGCGCAATGGTAGCGCGTCCGACTCCAGATCGGAAGGTTGAGGGTTCGATTCCCTTCGGGGTCAATGACCCACTCAATGGTGGACGCATCCGCGTGTCACGCCGTACACAGTCCTTCACAGCTCCGGTCGATATAGTTGCTAACCCATATTGTAACACCTCCCGCCTCCCCCCGCCCTTATTACTTTTGGGCCAATTTTACTTTTGGTGCACGTCACTCGTTTTACTTTTGGTGCACTTCCCACACGACGCACCGTGCGTGCCGCCGTATCCAAGCCTAAACGCAGGCCGTAAACACGAGGCACGAAACAACGTTGTGTTATGTTGGTTTGTGTGAACATGCAAACTAACATAACACAAACTAACGCATAAAACAAACAACGAAAAAACAACAAACGAAAATACGGGTTCATAATTTACTTTTGGTGCACTTCCCGCACTTTTTTACAATTTACTTTTTTGTGCATGCCGCCGCGGTATCGATCCAGGCCTAAAGCCTAAACAGGCCTAAACCGCATACACGAAACAGTCATTTTAAGTCGATTTCAGCCCGAAAACCCCCCGAACCCCCCTAATTACTTTAGGGTCAATTTACTTTGGTGCACGTCACTCGTTTTACTTTTGGTGCACTTCCACGCCGCACCGTGCATGCCGCGGTATCCAAGGGGGTCAATTCTGACACCGTCTTGGTAGGCGGGGGGTTCAATCCCCTAGGCGTTAAAGCGTGTTGCTAGGGAGGGGGTCTAACCCCTCTAGGATTTCCGAAAAACATACTGTGCTTACACTATTGATTTTAACAAAAATTAATTATTTGAGGGGCAATGTCGTAATCTATAAACAATTGATGGAAACTAAATATCTTCAGCAGGCTCACACGTGACCAATAAAGTAATAGTATCTTTATTAAGTAATCCGGATGCCGATTTCGTGACCAATAGGAACAAGAAATAGTTGGGAAAATAAATAATTTCCCTCGCTGAATGACGTATAACAAACAAATCGGCAAATACTAAGTATCTGCTATGGACAAGTGTCGGCCTAATAGTGATAGTAACAGTGAAACAGTGAGTCGGATGGTGAAAGATTCGAAGCGCTCATGATCACAGTCGCACCGCCCCGACACAGTCCAAGAGCAAGAGGATGCACCGCTGGACTGCTTTCAAACTCATTGAAGGTGAGCGGTGTGAACAATCCCGTGGACTGCCTGGTATGCAAGATCCGGGGACTGGGACCAATATGCCAATGTAAACCAGTCACACTCGGTGACATGGTAGCCAAGCGTCGTCGTTTGGATAGGCTGCGGAGCCGCAGGCCTCAATTTTCAGCAGCCTAGGCGTGAAGGTCGTCGAGGCGTCAGCAGTGAACAACGACCCGATAGTGGTGAGGCCAGTGGTACCGGGCGACGACGACGAGGAGGAGCAGGACGACGATCCACTGTTCCTTCCCAAAACCAAGAAAAAGTGGGCAGTCGTAGCATATGGAGCCTTGACTAAGTCTAAAGTCGTCGTTGGCCGCCCTAAAAAGACAGCGTTCGAAAACGGTTCTCTCACTTTGCTCAAGCACGATGCCGCTGTACTCAAGGGCTATGTGGCCGCTCTTCATTCGGTGCCTCACTTCAACACATACCTATCTGCTTTAAAACAGCAAAAACAGAGTGATAGCCATAGACTCTGACAGGCATTGCCATTCGAAAGAGCATCATCGACAATGTACAGAAGGGCTCCTTCATTCGCATAATAATTATTTTCATTATGTGTTAACTCAGGTACTGTAGCCATTGCATCATCGATCCAGACACCCTAATTATTACAGCTCGATATAATTTCAGATATGAACAAATAAATAGTACAAATATTAATTAACTTCACATGAAAAATAGTGAGCAATAGGACAAGAAATAGTTTTAAAACTAAATAATTATCGAATGCACACATGGCGTCGATAAATAAATAGGGGAAAAAACTAATTAATTCATGGTCGCCTCAAAATATTATCAAAAATAACAAACTATTGATGAGGGCTTGGGGGGGATTAAAATCAATAGTGTAAGCACAGTACACTTAAGGGAACTCTTAGGGGGGGTAAATTGCTAGGGCGGTGGGTTAGCCGCCAGGGATATGACCGATGACATATGTGTCATACATGGCATACGAGTCATACATGTCATGTCATATCATGTCATACGTCATAACAAATGACATACAGTCGTCAAGTATAATCAGTACGGTCGACTATGACATGTACAATCAGTATGTCTGTCATGCACCTAAGGTGCGTAGGAGGTTTCAAGCCAAGTACCCCGCTCTCAAGATTGGGCAACGTTCCTTTGAGAAGCAAGGGGTGTGCAAGCCGCACAATGTTGTGCGGCTGCGAAGGAAGGACAACATATCTTGTTGTTGTAGGTACCACGAAGACATGAGAATGGTCCTTGAGGGCTTTGACAAGGCCCGAGAGGAAAGCTCGATTTCAAAAAACTCGATCAGAACAAAGCTCGATTTCAAAAAAAACGTTCGCCCTATGAGGCGAACCTGAAAATGTTTTTCTGAAAAATAATATTATGATATAATATTTTCTGAAGGTTTTTCGAAGCTGGAGGAAGATAAAAGCGAAGGTAAAAGCGCGCTGTTTTTTGCAGCGTGATTTGCGCCTTCCTGTACTGTTAAATATGCTTAAACCCTGTCTTACCACTCGCTCGGTCAGCCCATTGCCTTCTGGTGAGTCTGGCGAGGTGACTCGCCGGTCAATCAGGCAATCTCTGCACAACTGCTTGAACTCGCCTTCAAACTCCTTACCTCCATCCACCAAGCATTCTGCTGGCGCACCAAACACAGCCAGGACATGACTGCGAAATGCCGCTGCGATGGTGCTCGCCTCCTTGTCGGGAATGGGCACGCAGACTATGAACCTGGTGTAGTGCTCGGTCATGATGAGCACTCGGTTGTTGCCAGACTTGGTCTCTCTCCTCGAAGGCCATGCCAAATCCAGCGACCAGCGATACATGAACGACACGATCTCAAGGGGGGACAAACATGCCTCCTCTCTCGCATAATGAGTCTTCACACGCTGACAGGTCTCACACTGAGTGACCACAGCCTCCACGTCTTTCTTCAAATCGGCCCACCAATGGCGCTGCCACAAAAGATGCTGCGTCCGTCTTATGCCCCAATGCCCAGTTCTGGAGTGGTATTCCTTGACCAACGCAAGACGGTCAGCAGGCTTAGGTATTCTCACCTCCTTGCCCGACATAGTGACCATGTAGATCTGATCATAGTCCGTTACGCGAAACCGTATTATGAAGACAGTGAGGTTGCGACGATCCTTCAAGGCTTCCACCCCCTCCACGGACAGGAATTGGCGCAACGAGTGGCCAGATGCTGTGGCCATTTGTGTAGCGTCGTAATCTGACTCCGTTGGGGATGGAGGCACCCACCCAGGAGCCCGAGGCAGAGGACCCGCCCTCGGCGGACTCGGAGGCGTAGGAGGTGGGCCTCCCGAAGAAATTGACGGGGAGCCACGCGGAACACGGAAAGAGTTCGCCCACGAGCCAGCGTTGGTCATGGCAGACGATGCGGAGGGCGACCTCCTATGAGGAGGGCTGCTGTCAAGATCTGACGACACCAAATCCTCGGCCTCATGGTCGCTGGATGAAGGCGATGGAGTGCGAGCGTACGCCATGCGCGCGAAGCGAGATGGCGAATGGCCACTGGGCCTGGCCCGAGACGGCCCCGCGACAGCTTGAGATGGTCGTGCACTCTGCGACGAACGAGGTGGCGAGTGGCTGCTCGACCTGGCGCGAGATGGCCCTGCGACAGCCCGGGATGGTCCTGCTCCCGCGGCAGGAGCAGGTGGCTGCGTAGGGGCTCGCTTGGTGAGCCTGAAGTTGGTCAAGTTGTTGGGCGGTGGTGGCCTACGCTGCGCATCTGCATTGAGCGCCTCTTGGCCCTGCCGCCTGGTGTTGGATGCCTTGAGCATCTTCCTCATCTCCCCCAAGCGCACGTACTCTTGAGCAGCGGCATTCTGGGAGAACACCCTACCAGTTCCCCCAAGACCATCTCCCACCGGGTAGTACTTGGTGCTCGAACCCAGAACGATGAGCTCCAGAGGTGGCGCTAAGCTGCCATATAGATCGTACTGTTGGAGGACGCCAGTCGAGAGGGACTCTATGTCCACCGGGCGGAGGTACCTGAGCAGCTGGTACGTCCAGACACCAGCGCTCTCGTACCAATGAGGGAGCTGAAGCTCACCCAGCAACTCCTCACTGTTGTACACTCGCGCATGGTCCAGCGTGCAGCGCATCAGCTCGAGGTGCTGCGTGGCTGTACTTGGTTGTACACAGAGGACACGCTCCTTCAAATCCCACATGAGGGTGCCAGCGACCTCACCACTGGGGTACGTAAACAGCTCCTGGAGCGTGTGCTGCAGTCGCTGGATTGAGTTGAGGCTGTCGAGCGCTCTGCCTTCTTCCCTGGGCTTGACGACGTCCTGCTTGTTGGCAGGGGATGGCACGTGTGTCATATAGCTCCCCTTGAGCACCCAACAGTCATTATCCTCGTCGTGATCCAACTTCTGGTCCACATACAGCCAGTTAGGGGGCAACAGCTGTTCCACCATCACCCACTTCTGCTCGAGGCAGCGGACGAACTCCACGCAGACATGCTCCTGGGAAGGTCTAGCTGGCATGTCCTCAGGGAGCTCCTGAAGGATGCGGCAAAGACGCGCCACATGGTGCCGGTCCAGGTACAGTCTCTGGTCCGCCCAGTTGTGGTCAAGATGAGCGCCCAGAGGTGGACGACCCCCGGTCGACTGGCTATCGGTAATCCACTTCGTGCGCCCGCCCACCCAGGGGTTTGGTGCTGCGTAAAGTTGCGCAAGCATGAGCTCTGACCCTGCCAGCTCGGCGGACGTCAGCGACGCCAGGTAGCTCCTTCGGCCTTCTTCAAGCGAACACGTGTGAACGCGAGATGCCGCCTCGACCTCTGCACGTGTGGCGACTCGGGGTCTAGGGGGCGCAGCAGATGGCCCTGACGAAGGCATCGGTGACCCCACCGGCGACTCCTCGCCGTCAAGGATGTGCTCAGACCGAATCCCAGAGGCAGCAAATCTCTCCTCCCTCGTGCCCAAGGGTGGGCACCCCAGCCATTTGCACTCCGTTTCATGCCCAAAGATCTCCGATTGTAAACATACCACCGGGTCCAACCTCCTGGGCTGGTGAGGACGCTTGGGTGTCGTCATGTCGACCAGCGGAAGAACTACCTCAGCATCCAGGCCCAAAACCTTCGGTGCATGCGACACGGCCACGCAACTTCCCAACTTGATGTCAATCATCAGGGAGTTCTTCAGCGGCCCAGTGCCTATCAACAGGTCCCAGGAGTTCTCAGCCTCGAAGGTCACGAAGGCGTACAACCGGTGAAGCGTCATGTGCGGCGTGCCCGCTGCCAAAATGACGTCCACGTAGCAATAATGGGTGAACTTTGTGGGACTGTTGTCACATCTGGTGACCTTGGCGCCGGTGGTGGCTTCATAAATTGTAAGACCCAGTCGCCTCACAACAGAGATCGAGATGATGTTACAGTTGGCGCCGGTGTCCATGAGGATTGCCCGGTACAGCATAAGCTCGCCACCGGATGACACCAGCGCAAGCCCCTCATATAGAGTGGCGTTCTGCAACTTGCAGATGGGCTGAACTTGAGCCATCAATAGCACCTGCTCGTCGGTCAGATGCTGCGTCATCTTTGCCCTCAGTGCGTCGTAGGCGGAGGTCTTGATGGTACCAGCTCGCACATGTCCATGGTCACTGAAGTCAACCACCCCCAGATCGTCCACGTAGGCAGCAGCTGCACATCGAGCGGCGGCGCTGTCGACCACCCCGTTGGGCATCTCGTCCAATGGCACCTCCTCGGTTGCACGATGTCCTGAACCGTCTGCTTCCCTTCTCACTCCTTGCGTCGCTGTGGCGTGCGTGTCTTCCAACTCATGCTCATTGACCTCGGTGGGCTGTTCGGTTGCATCATTCGGATCCTTGCCCATGAGCTCCTCCAGCGCCAAAAGATTCTCGATGTCCTTCGGGAGATCAATGGCGTTCTGGGATATCAGGATGGCAGCAATCTGCGAGCAGGCACGCACGGAGCTGCGAAGATTGGATGCCAACAGGTGGACCTTCCTGCTGAGTACGTCGGGAGGGACGGCCCTAGGCACCTGAGCGGTCCTGTCGAACTCCTCCGGCGTCTTGACCTGGAAGCCCCGCATCTGCTGAGTGTTGCCCAAGGCGACAGCGGCGCTGGCCTGGAGACTCGGTGCGTGATCGATGCCAACACCATGACCACCTTCCAAACCACCCCCAGCAGGGCAGTCCTGCTCATCCTCCTCGTATTCTGCCTGTTGGGTGAAGTTGGAGTTGTACTCGGTATCCGCATCGCTGGCCTCTGATAGGGCCTGTGCATCGGCGATCTCGTCATCCTTTGGAGGTGACCCTGCCTGGAGGCCTGACAATTCTGCGGCGAGTTTCTCCTTAACCTCGGCACTGGCAGCCACTTGCTGCTGCTGCTGCTGCTGCTGTGGCTGCTTCTGCTTGGCCTCCGGGAGCTTAAGCCACTCCTTGGTGGTGATCCCCATCTTGTGCTTATCAAAGCGGTGTGCGATGTTGTAGGCGCGCATCTGGGCATTCTTAACCTCGTCTGGCCACTTGGAGTTCTGCCTGTCCTTATGGAAGTTGGGCGGCACCCGGGCATCACGACACCCCGTGTGACTTCCGAATCCGCTCTTTCAACTGCTGCTGACTTCTCGCCAAAGGGCCTTCACTTCCGGATTAACACTGAAATAAAAAGCCGCTCCGCGCAGGACATTATTGTTTTGAAAAAGTATGAAAACAGCAGTAAAATATATCCGTCAAAATTGATATCATATCACAAAATACGAATTATTGTGTGTACGAAAGCTGTGAGCAGAACTGTCTTAGCACTCTAGCACTGGCACGCGAACAGCCACCTAGTACTTGCGAAGGCAAAACAATAATGAGTCCACTAGCCTGACCTTCGGTCAGAGTCTACTTATATCTCAATGTCCTGTCACATTTCCCAAAACTGTAACGGGTTCTAGCCCTTAAATCTTCATCTGGCCAATGGAAAGTCATTATCCCATGCCAGCTCTAACAATGTTACCGTTTACCGCATTCTGACTGACACGTCAGCGGCAAAGGAGTCACTGCCATCTTCATCTTATCATTCTCTGGTCACCTGATGGTGACTATATCTTCTCTGACAAGTCTGCATCTCACAGATGGTCATCTTCGCAAAGCCTGTCATGCTGTCACCACTGTCATGCGTGTCACCAGCTGAACAAACCCGGCGCGGTACCATGAGAAGCCGGCGTTTGTTACACCTTTAAACGTGTTTTATCACCGTAGCTATATGCATACGAAACATCTGATGCTCGTGCATATTTCGTTTGTGTAGAATCGTCCTTAGATGTAATGTTAGGACCAAATACTTTGTTTAAAGCGGTACTCGGAAATTTCACTGCGTCTTGACTGAGAGCATTTAGCAATTTTGAGGTGTCTCTTTGTGTATACTTGTCAACATCGTCAGGTTTCATAATTGGTCTACTCTTGACTGTGACCATAGATTTGAAAGGTGCACTACTATTGCCAGGCCCATTACGCGAAACCGAACTATGTATTTGTTTATCATTTTGATGATCAACAAAATTACTAAAATAACTACTAGATGGACGACAGTAAGCATTGGATTGATAGCTTTGATTACAAGGTACTTGCATTACTATTAAGTATCTTTTTCCTTTTGTTTGTATGAAGATGAAACGTCTTCTCCAGTAACAAAATTAACTACTTTTCTAAAGGGACTTTGTGTTGATTGGGCTCGGGTCCTGACACCTTGTGAAGCGAGACCCCCAAAAACTTTTGGATCTTGCATTTCGGGTAATTGCAACGATTCCTGGACTGCGAGTTTCATATTTCTACCCTTTCCAGTAATCTTTGACGGTCCAGCTTCAGGAGTGTCTGGTAATAGTTGTTTGGATGCTGCTGCGAGAATGGCGTCTCGTTCTTGAGCGGCTTCCTGAATATGCTGCAACGCTTGATTATCGATATCGTCTTGTGTCATTGTCATCATTGGATTTAACATTGTCATCATAGAATTGGGTATGGTTGTATCAATATCACTGCTATAGTCCTGAATGTCTCTCACTAATGGCTCCGTTCTTGTGATTGAATCTCTCAAACTATTGTAGAATACCGCACTGTTTTGACTCGGCATCGTTATCACGTAGTTGTTTTTAGCGAGTTTACCATATCCTCGGAACAGAGTGTCTGAACTTGAGCCGTTGGCAATTCCCATCATTTTCATACAATTGCGTCTTCCGACCTCATCGGTCAATATTGTTCTCATTAAAGTAATGTAGAAAAAGTTTATTTACTATTGCTCGGTCCGGGATTGTGATTGTCTGGTGCATGATTATTTGGAGCCACGACTGCTATACGACCAAAACGGCGTAATTGATTTCTTGATTTGCAATATCTCCGGGCACCGAGAGTTCGTCCTTTCGGGGGTTTGTCTTTAAACCCGCAGTATGGTTTCATATATATTACCTATGATTTTCTTTTTTTCAACAGTTTAATTTCAGGGTCAGGTATATCAACGAACTCATCCTCTTCCGATTTGTCATAGAATATCAACTGATACTTACGTTTACTTTTCCTTGATCGATTGAGCTTAAGATATCCTTTCAAAGTCTTTTGATAATTTGACAATTTCTTATCGCTAATGAACACATTAACTTCATAGTTGTCATAGTTTCTAGATGTCTTGGAAGCAGTATTACCTTCTATACCCTCTTTCTTCAACGCACGCTCAGATTTTGCGGCCTGCTTGTTTTCACTCTCAGTCTTGATGAAGGTGATGTATTAGAGCCTACCGTCGATGTCCCCCAACAGATTGAAGGTATCCTTGATACCGAAGCTCAAGAGTATGATGAATATCAAGAGAAAATGGAAAGGTACAAGAAATTAATGAAGATGTTAAACAATCATAATATCAGTGTGTATGAGATTCCCGGTGAATTGTTGTTAGAGTTTGGTGATGAGAATGGTAATATACTTCCTCCACAACACAAGTATGGTGGCAAACGGCCAGTCATTGCTGCCTTCTTTGATGATACACAAGATACCGACATGATGAGACCTTCAAGTAAGCTCAGCAACATGGTCATCAAACATAGACATCTTGGAAAACTAAAGGGTTCTAGCCTCGGAATCACCCTGCTTTTCGCGACACAGAATTACACGAGCTCGAGTGGCGGTCTGTTAAAATCTATACGAGGCAACCTTACACATATGTTAGTTTTTCGAAATAAGAATCAAAAGGAGATTGATAAAATTGGGGAGGAGGTCGGTGGGGAGATTCCGATCGATCAATTCAACTCGGTGTACAATCAAGCCATTCAAGGGCCACATGATTTTCTGTTTATCGACCTTCATCGGAAACCAAATCATCCATCTATGTTTCGCCGAAATTTCAATGAATGGATAATTCCCGGTCAACCTTTATTGACCCAATAGTCTTTTCCATATGGAACGAAAATCTCGGCACCCTTCTTAACATTCTTCGTAAGCTTCACATTTCCAACAGAATTTATTTTGGCATTCTTAGAACAACCGGTTCGTTTGGCATCTCGTGCTGTACAACTATTGTATTTGCCGGCTACCGAGTTGGTTTTTTCAGCATCAAAGAATGTATTGGCATTCTTTTGCCAAATGTGAGTTCTATCATTCATCGGTGGCAACTGATCAGCATCAAGTTTGATCGTGCCCACTATATATCTACCTACAATGGTTCCCTTTTTTAAATCAACTCTTGCAAACCCACCTTTTCCGGAGTCGGGTATAGTACTCTCTTGTACATTGACTTGTCTATGAGCCCAACACATTGGTGACCATTTGCATGTCATATTTGTACATCGTTGTCCATCCTTTTTGATAGCGATACATCGTTGACACGGTGTGCGTTTCATCTTATAGTATAGAACGTTAAATGTTTCCAATATTGAATTATATTATGTATATTAGTGTTTTGGATACATTTAACGCTATTTTAAAAATTGACTTATTGCTGGTACAAAATGATTCCACTTCCTTGTATGTACATATTTATCAACAATTTTGTTACTTCCGGGCAGACGAAATCGAACACGCTTACCTTTCGTATCTCTCTCGATCGAGTACATATCTGTTCCAAAATATGCATTTAATGCTTTACAAATAACACTTGGGTATATCTTTGTGCCCGAAAATCCTATCATAAAGAATTCTTTAAATTTCTCAATGTCGATGTTCCAACATGGATTGTTTGGTAATTCTAAGGTATCAATCGCTCCATTTTGATAAAACAAACTCCATAGTATATGATCTTCGTTTTGATAGAACATTTTGAATTTTCGAACAAAGTTGATCAATTTTCTATTCCACAAATCCTTGACGAAATGCTCGGGTATAATTTCTACAAATTGATTTTGAAAATGATACTTTGCGATTTGTAACTTGTCTCCCATGGATGATTTGTTACTATATACCAATGGATTAAGCTTTTCATGAATGTCTACAATATCAGTATCTTCGATGTTTCCATATGCAAAATACGCCGTGGCATCGAACTCGTCCAATTTATTCCAAACGATTTCCTTTGAACCGTTGTACATTTCAAAATTGATGTAACCACATTTTTCAAAAAAGTAACTATACACCGAGTCGTTCCTTGCTAAGTATTCTTCTTGATATATCAAAGCGAGTTGACGATATATCGGACTATCGGGTGCATTATGTGGCATCGTAAATCCTTTGGTTATTTTTTCATACTTCTTATAGAATAGATGTAATTCACTGGTATGATATTGTCTCACTCTCCCTAGGTTTTGAAAGAAGTCTCTCGGTTCTACGGTATTTGGATCAAGAAAAGCAAACTTCTTGTGAAAATGCAATCGTTCATAATTGACACCGACGGTTATTGATACATTGCTAATGATTAATCGTTTTGTCGACCAAACAGTATCCACATCACAGGTCGTTTGTTTATCGTTGTCATCGCTCATAGCATGATAGCACATGATATCATCTTTTTCCAAGTTGGTCTCTTGTAAAATGATATCTTTGAATGTGTCCATTCCATAACAATAGATTCCTTTTCCTTTTTTAAAATCAGTTTTGTATGGATAGAAGAGAGTGATGTTAGATCCTTTGTTCAATTCATCGATGAGAGACTGCCTCCATACATCTTTGTCATCGTACTTGATGACCCTTTGTGGTGGTGGAATGAACTCATTACCAAGTGTTAGTAATCTTTCAGGTCGCAGTTGGCCCAGCCATGCTATCATTGCTTTGTGAGGGAAGGCATCCATTATGATTATCTTTTTGGCATTCCTCATCAATTGGAGAAACACTCGCCAGTTTTCCGGAAGATGTTTATGGTGTGTTGTGTCATTGATCCAAACCTTTTTGAAAGTTTCTAATTCATCCAAAACGATGATATCAAATGATTTTTCTTGGTCATCAAATGGATCGATGACCTTGTATTGACTTTCCATGGACATGGTCAATCGTTTCTTCTTTGTAATAGCCGGGTCTTTCGGTTTGAATGATTTGTAGTTTTTGAATCCCAAATGATCCAATCGAGATGTAACGTTGTTGGCATAGGATATTCTTGGACTATACCACATAATACTCGATCGTTTTTCATATTTATCAAGATAGTTGATAGTCGCTTTAGTCTTGCCAACCCCCATGTACGATGTAAGGTAAATGATTGACGATTGTTCCAATGCTTGATGAATGTCTTCGCAAGATAGATATCTTTCATCATTCATATATATGTTTGTTTCTACATTACAATTGTCAATAAAGTTCACACAATTTCGATCATATTCAAACAACTTTGGGTAGAATCGTATTAGTAAATTCTTGATAAAGTTATCACCGGGATTAAATGAATCCTTCGATCGATTCCAATAATCTTCGTATCTTTCAAGTCGCTTTCTATCGTCATCCTTTTGAGATACCCATTTCAAAAATTGTTCCATTGATATATTACTATGATATTGAAAGAACTGCGACAAGCTATGTTGATCAGGCACATACGATGACAACGTTGATTGTCTTTTCTCAGGAAAGTAATGAAATATATTTCTTTGTGAGTCTGCAGGTTTGTAAAGCGCACCGGCCGTTGTAGAATCTGTGACGGTTCTATGAATGTCATGGCGTCCACCACCAACTTGATGTGATAACGGCGATAAGAAAGGATTAAATGTAGTACTCTTTAATTTAAACTTATCGGCCACATGTACGGCCTTGGCACCTCCTAGAGAATATCCCATTGGTTCAATGTTGTGATTTGGATATTTCTTTCTTACTTTATCAAACACATCTTCAGCACGCAAGAATGACGGTCTATTTGATTCTTGGCCACGGAGTACTGACTTGATGTCAGTAACATCCTCATTTCTATACATAGGATTGCTGGATGCCCCATGGTAAGCAACATGCACTCTGTTGGCATCAGGATTGACAAGAACGGCCGCATCATAATTTGATAGCTCCCGATCTAATGCAAAGTTATTGTTTGGAATCTCGTTGTTGACAAATCGTTGTGCATTGGATATAGTTTGGTCCTCAAACGAATTTGGATAGTACAAATCAGGTTGATATTCTCGTGACCCCAAATATCCAGATGTTTGAACATGTAAAGCTTTTTCTCGGAGTTCTGGTGTGAATTGTTGTTCAATTTCAGAAGGTTGTAAGTTGACGCTTTCACGAAATAGTGCATTCATCGTGGGTAATGATGATGGTTGTACAAAGTAACCTTTAGATGTCTCGGAAAGTATGGGTTTATCCTTATTTTTGCTTGTGAAAAAATTATTAATTGTTTTGAAAGATGCATCCATTGGACGACAATAAACGTTCGATTGATAGCTTTGATTACAAGGAATATTCATTACTATGACGGCGAAAATCTCTCACGAGCAACTCCTCTAGTAGTCCTTTGACTTGGTTCTATATTTCCGACACCAGAACTTGAAGCAGCACTTTCCGCCGAACCAATACCAGGACCTTTATCCATAAAACTTTGAGCATCTCTTTGAAGACTTTCACTTTCCGATAGCCTGCCACGTCTTGCGAGAAATTGTGCACGTTGTTGACTTGGTGACGGCATTTCTTTGTTGATTTCCTGAATTTCTTCATCAATCGGTGTGTCTCTTACTTGTCGACTACTCTCAATAAGTGCTAAAGCCTGTTGATTTATCTCTTCTTGTGACATTGTCATCATAGAATTGGGCCTGGTTGTATCAATATCACTGCTATAGTCCTGAATGTCTCTTACTAATGGTTCCGTGTTTATGATTGAATTTCTCAAACTATTGTAGAATACCGCACTGTTTTGACTCGGCATCGTTATCACGTAGTTGTTTTTAGCGAGTTTACCATATCCTCGGAATAGAGTGTCGGAACTTGAGCCATTGGCAACTCCCAACATTTTCATACAATTACGTCGTCCGACCTCGTCGGTCAATATAGTTCTCATTATATATTAACGGTTTCTTTTTTTCAACAGTTTAATTTCAGGGTCAGGTATATCAACGAACTCATCCTCTTCCGATTTGTCATAGAATATCAACTGATACTTACGTTTACTTTTCCTTGATCGATTGAGCTTAAGATATCCTTTCAAAGTCTTTTGATAATTTGACGATTTCTTATCGCTAATGAACACATTAACTTCATAATCATCATAGTTCCTGGGTGTCTTGGAAGCGGTATTGCCTTCTATACCCTCTTTCTTCAACGCACGCTCAGATTTTGCGGCCTGCTTGTTTTCACTGTCAGTCTTGGTCCCACGAGTTTCTTTGGATGGTTTGGAAACAGGTCCTTGAACCTCTTTCAGTTCTCTTGGTTTGTATTGTCGGCTTAAGGTATCACCGTCACCGTCCTCTATCACGAAAGACAAACCCTTTCTACTTCGGATTTTGTACACCTGCGTAGACCATGTTTGACTCTCTTTATCAAATGTCTTCTTAGTCACACGTAATCTCACTCGATCGCCTGGCTTAATGTCTAATTTCTGCAAGAGTTTGGCAGTCTTATTTCTCTTCAATAATACATTTCGAAGGATGGTAGCTTCGGTCATATCATTAGGTGGAGTCTCGTTAATATTCCCTTGATTCACCGTTTCATTGTAATTTTCGACTATAGAATCTAAATAGTCAACCCAATTAGATTTACCGGTTCTAGCTTCGTTGAATTTAAATCTCCGTTTCAATGTTTTGTTAAACCGCTCGATTTTCCCTTGACGAGAGTGGTCCTCAGCTTGAGATGTGTAATGTTTGATACCTTTCTCTTTCAACAATGCCTGGACTTTTTTGTTTGTAAACTCAGAGCCAAGATCGGTTGTAAGAGTGTCCATTTTGGTTTCGCTTATTAATCGTCTCATGGCAGGGACGATGCCCTCCACATCTTCCTGTCTTTTATTGTTTTTATCTCTGACAGTCTTGGATTTCAAAGCAATCGCGTAGGCCTTATTACTATTGATATTGATTCCTGTCAGAATTACGGCGTAACCTTTGTTTACCGACTTATCTCGAGGTATGAACGCCAGGTCGGCTTGGATAGAAACCTTGTCAGCGGGTCCATAGATCGGAAAGTAATCTTTACGATTTATCCTTTTAGGCTGTGATAAAACTTGTGATGTCTCAGTCTTGGAAATAGCAGCCTTGACCTGAGATTCTGTGACCTTGTAACCTTGTGCCTTAAGCTTCTTGGTAAATGCATTGGCACTACTTAAACCAAAAGACGGGTCACACAGAATTACACGAGCTCGAGCGGAGGACTGTTACAATCTATACGAGGCAACCTTACACATATGTTAGTGTTCCGCAACAAGAACCAAACAGAGATTGATAAGATCGGCGAGGAGGTTGGTGGTGAAATTGACATTGAGGAATTCAACTCGGTGTACAACCAGGCTATACAAGGGCCTCACGATTTTCTTTTTGTCGATCTGCATCGAAAACCGAGTCACTTAAGTATGTTCAGAAGGAATTTTAACGAGTGGATTGTTCCTAATCATCATCAGGTAGCGTCTCCATAATAATTTCTTTAATTAGACTTTCTATCTCCATTCTTATTTCTTCGAGCATCTTCGTTTGCAATTGTTGTATTCTCTTATGCATTTCCTCTTTATCTTGTCGTATTTTTCTGACTTTGATTGCACGCTTAACATGTCTAACAACTATGCCATAATTTTTATCGTTGAAGTCTATGTCGTAATGATCATCTAAAAAATTCATGTGCATCGAAGTAAACCAATTGCAATCTTCACGAGTTTTCATATCAAAATCGGAACATAGCTCTTGAACCATGTGCAGCATAAGGGCATGTGTATCTATCTTCATGCATTATGAACAATCGATTTCTTTAAATTAGTTAGACTTAATGGGTTGTGGTCTATGGTCTATGGTTTGTTTTAAAAGTATTTACACATAATGTGGTGTATCATATATTGGATCTACCACAGGCTTTCGATGATCATACGACTTAAACCATATCACACAGTACCTATTACCTCGAAAGTCATCTAGTATCACTTCATGAGGTAACCTACCATCCATCTTCAAGATTTTATTGTGATAGTCGTAATCTCCAATGACATTGTCATTTTTGTCGTAACATCTTAAGGCAGCTCCGGTGTAATCTCCAAGAGCCAATGCATATTGAAAGCTCACATCATCTTTGTCTACATGCTTTCTCACATAGTGGTCTCCGGTTGTCATCTTAGAATAGTTCACAACATACTCTCCCTCCGCAAAATCTTTGTCAACCATGCTTATTAATTCATTTGACAATCTCCATAAGTGTTGTTTCCATTTTGGGAGTTTTCGGTCCTCAACCGGTGTCACACATACACCTTTCCCTTTCTTGGATGAGATATTGTGAGGTGTGTGAAAGCCACCACTGCCCAATGCTCCCGTCGTGTGCCCAAGTAAAAATGCCCATTCTAGATTGAATCTAAGTTTTTTGGTCTTATCTCTATATTGCTTATCCATATTGACATTATCGAGAATCTCTTCAATATTTTTCATGAGATCTCTTGCCTTTTCATCCTCGCTTACCAATGTCGAGGTCACTTGCTCTTCAACGATTATATGCTCTTTATCACATCGGACAGCGGTTGGTATCTTTTCATGGCATTGCCAATATTTTCTAGGATCCTCGTCAAAGTGGAAATAGGTCCGATGACAAGACCTGAAGTACCGATCTTTAGTAATGGTCCAAGTCTCCCAAGTAGACTTGTTCTCCGACCAATATAAGTGTTTGCGATCACGATGAGCACTAAGATAAGTGTTGTCTTTTACGTTATGTATATATACATATCTCATTGGCTTCCGTCCAATTTCGACATCGGTAACCACCTTTACTTTGATGTCTTCGTCGCTTTTCCAAAGAAGATAGTTAGGCATAATTGCAATAGCGAGTATTCAAGTTAGTATGTTGTTTGTTCTACCTTAAGTATTATTGGTCTTTAAGTGGATTATTTCGGTATATGGTCTATGGTCTACAGTTTCTATAAAGATATTATATACAAATGAAATGTAACTATTCAACGGTAAAGATCACTTCATCCACCAAGAAGAATAAGAGACTTATGGCTGTGTTTGACAACAAGAAGACAATTCATTTTGGAGCAAAAGGATACACTGATTATACAATGAATAAAGATCGAAATACAAGAGAGAATTACCTACGTCGCCATCGAGTAAACGAAGACTGGTCATCATGTGATACCGCAGGCTCTTTGTCGAAACATATACTGTGGGGACCAACAACTTCTAAGCAACGCAACATTCAATTGTTCAAAGATAAGTTTAAATTGCAATGATTAAGTCTACAGTCTATGGTCTACAGTTTCTATAAAGATATTATATACAAATGAGAGTATTAGAATTATTCTGCGGTACATCTTCAGTTGGTAAAGCATTGAGACATATATATACTGATATTGATATAATCTCTCTTGACATTCATCATAAATATAATCCTACACATGCTGTAGACATACTTCAATGGAATTATAGGATGTATCCCGAAAGACACTTTGACATAATTTGGGGATCACCTCCCTGTGTAGAATATTCTAAAGCAAAACGCAAAGGAGTAAGAAATCTTGAATTGGCTGATAACATAGTAAAGAGAACATTAGAGATCATAGAATACTATAAACCTACTTATTGGTATATAGAGAATCCTTCAGACGGAGGATTGCTTAAACATCGAGAGATAATGAAAGATATCAATAAATATATGTATACATGTTCTTATTGCATGTATGGAAAGGAGTATAGAAAACAGACTAATATATGGACTAATAAACCTAATGTATACTTAAAGAACTGTAGTAGAGAGACTCCTTGTATACATAAGCAAATACATGGAAGACATATGAAGACTGCTCAAAGAACTCAATCCTCATGTGCCTCTCATAGCACGGGACAATCTTTAGAGGATGCATATTGTATCCCATTTGAATTATTGAAAATCTTATTAACATACGATGACCCATGACCAACACACATGAATTACAATTGTTTACACAAACCGTAGACCATAGACCGTAGACTAATATGATTGTTGATGATCATATGCATTAATTGTTTGAATTATAATTGTTTACACAAACCGTAGACCATAGACCGTAGACTAATATGATTGTTGATGATCATATGCATTAATTGTTTGAATTATAATTGTTTACACAAACCGTAGACCATAGACCGTAGACTTAGAGGATCATATTACTATATTCCTCGTGGCTCTTTGGTTTCAATCCTACACGACAAGCAACACCACATTTGTCTATCTTCTTTTGCCAATTATCAAATCCCATCTTTGTAAGTTCTCTTCCTAATTTTGTTTGTGACATATTTCCAAAGCCCTCCATTCTCTTCAATGTATTATATATCCTACTAAATTTGACATAGTCCTCATTCTCGACTCTTTGAGATGCCTCTCGGACATTGTCGACTGCCTCGAACTCTTCAAACAATAATTTCTCTATGCTCGAACCTCCCAACCATGTGTCCCTGATCTCCATCATGTCTTTAGGCTCTATAAGGCCATGTCGTGCATATTCTTTGTAAGCTTCAAACAATATTTTGAGAAATGCATGCTGCCACTCGATGGTATCGATCTTGTCTTTGATTTCATCGTCCCTCAACAATCGTGTCTTGCCGTTCACCTTTTCTTTCTCTACAAATTGCACGTTCCATTGAGAGATCCTCACTCGATTCTTTACCGCGTCGTCCGTCGGCTCGATGACCGGTATATCATTACACATCAAGAAACACGATGTCAATAAGTAAAACGACATTTCATTTTGACAATTCTTTCGACCAACGACCTTATCACCACCCGATGCCGCAATCTTTATCATATTCCCATCTAAAGGGCTTTGCATCTTCATTTCGTTTGATAACACAATTCTCTTTCCGATGAAGTCCACAAGCCAAGATTGTTTTTTTGCTGGCTCGCCTCCTTTGCTATACACCAAGTTTTCACCACACATGTGTCCTATATAATCCCCAAACGTGTTTTCTAGGAAATTGCATAACACACCCTTTCCGGCATTGGATTCTCCGACATGGATAAAGAACTTCTTTTCTTTCAAGAGATGTCCTCCCAATGCCATGGCTAAGGATTGGATTATGTAATTCCGATGATCTACATTTGGATGTGGGTTTTCAAATATATTTGAATAAACCTCTTGTTCCACTTTTGGGTCCACTTTGCTCAAGTCCGGAAAATCGTAATCTAGCTTATGAAATGACACAATGCTTGGATCAAAATCGTGTAGTGTACCGGTGGTCATGTTATATATGCCGTTGTTAAAATGTATCATACCCACTCCACTTTTGAAAGTCTTTTTGTACCAATTGTCTTGTCTTACAAATCTGGGTAACATCATTGCAAGTCGGTTGAAGGGACCTAAATCTTCACCCCAAGCGGTTGTCATTCTTGGACCGCCTTTCAACTCCTCCTCAATTCCATCACACAATTTAAACAATCTTGAATGATACTTGTCATCCTTGTACCATACACCTTCATCGTAGATATAAAAGGTGTCCTCACAAAACTTCAATTTGTCTTTGTGATATCTCAAAAAGACATGAGCGGCATCTTTATCGGTCATCGGAATTATTGTTGTCGGCATGGCGGTGTCCCTATTTGACCATGCCTTTTCCAATTTCGCCTCAAGATCACTACACTCCTCAAAAGGTTTAACAATGAGTTTGATTCTTGAGTATTCAACACCGAAGTGTTCAACAATTGCTTTCTCACACGAGTAAATAATATCGTCAATATTCTCCTCAGATTTTCTAAGCAACAATCCATCAAATATTAATGATCCTATATCATGCCCCTCGTCCTCCAAGTGTTTCTTGATGACCATTAATATTTCACATTCCTTCGAGAACACAAGTCTAGACAACTCACTACCCGAAGAGACTTTGAGGTGAGGCAATATCGTGTTCTTAAGTTCATGGGAAAGCTTTCCTCCAAAGGTATTCTTTATATCGTTTATGGGAACATTATTTTTTTCATGCCAAGTTTTTTGTACTTGACCAAAAAGCTTAGCGGTAAATAGATTCTTAATCAAATCTTTGTCACAATTGTAGGCTTTCATAAGGTTTTCTATAATCGACTCTCGATCGTTCAAATATTCATCCAAATTTGGTGTTGAAGCATCACCACACAATACTTTGACGATGGTGTATGCACAATTCTTAATATCGATATCATGATAAATGTCTTTGGCAAGATATGCTCTTATTTCTCGAGGCATACCTTGGTAGGTTGAGATGTCGGTTTGAGCATAATACCGACCACATCGAGATGGTTTATATTTGACCTCTACTTTTCCATCGTTGGAATTTTCAAGCTTCAATAGTAAATGTTTCATTTGTTTTTTGGAATTTGTCGTAATCGATTCATCCCTAGAGATAGAGAAAGTAAAATCTGAAATGTTTCCTTCGTATATGAGCTTCTCAACCTTCTCTTGATCGTAGAATTCAATGTTAGTGATATTTGTTGACTTAGGCATGTTTGTATTATACTCGTTAGATATCGAGTCTTTAAGTGGATTATTTGCGTTATCACTCTTGAAACACTTCATAGTGTACGTTAGATATTATTCAATGAACCCATGACGCAAAGTGGGTCTAAAAAATATTTTCTGAGTCTGAAAAGCCAAAAACGCACTGTTACAGGGCCCGATTTCAGATCGCAGACCCCCCTGGACAGTGGGTCGTGGGTCGTGGGTCGACGGTTTCAGATTAAAGTATTTTGTAATCGTTCGATTAAATAATATCGAAGGTCTGTGCGGAATCTGTGTATAATTTCAAATGCTCCTCGGACGCAGGAACGCTTTCGAAGTTATTACGTCATAGAGTTCCAGTGAATTTCGCGTATAAACGCGTCATAGTCTTTTTTAAAGGCATGACCCGCTAAAAAGACTATGACCAGTTTATATAAAAATGTCATAGTCTTTTTTGAAGCAAGGTAACGTAGAAAAGACTATGACCAGTTTATATAAAAATGTCATAGTCTTTTTTGAAGCCAGGTAACGTAGAAAAGACTATGACCAGTTTATATAAAAACGTCATAGTCTTTTTTGAAGCCAGGTAACGTAAAAAAGACTATGACCAGTTTATATAAGAACGTCATACACTTTTTTGAAGCCAGGTAACGTAGAAAAGACTATGACCAGTTTATATAAGAACGTCATACACTTTTTTGAAAGTCGATCGTTACATTGAGCCGAAGTTGCCAGTGCTTTCGAGACAGCTGGCAGGAAATTGTCACAAATATCTGATACAATCAATTCAGTACACTTGGCAGAACGTGCGATGACATGAACAGTAATTAATTTAAAGACCCTGAATAAAATGCAGCCCCTGAATAAACGTTGCAGCCGTCAACAGGTATCATCGATCCCTGCTTTCGCACGTCACAGTTGTTTAGATATATCATATCATTGTATCATTCTTTTCGTAAAAGTACCATGGCAGAATCACAGTGCATTGACTATTACGAGGAAGCATTTGAGCTCGCTGAGGCTGAACCTGATCTGGTTGACGCGACAACAAACATAGTTCGACACGACGTGCCTGAGCCCACATTCGAAGGTCAAGGGTCGTCTACTAGCGAAAGGGCTTACCTGAAAAAGGAAATTTGTAAGAAGGGGAAAAAGCGAATTTTGTTGGAAAGTGAGCGACGAGGGTGCAAGATATCTATGGTCAAAGAAGTAGAGTGTGCACCAGTTGGTCAGTTGTCAGAGGCTGAGGAGTTATGGGCTAATATATACCATAGCTGCGACACAGAATCAAAGGAAAGTGAGTACGATTGGAGAACTAACTTAGAAGGGAAGTACCTTGTTGGGTCTCGTCGCATCACTGAGAAAAACGTGCGAGATGAGCAGAAAAAAACCGTCGCATCTCAGTTGACAAAGGAGGAGCTGCTAGCTCTTTTAGCTAAGTTTGATCCGCACTCAGCTCCAGTCGAAGGCCTCCCAGTGCCCACAGCTCCTTTGATACCCACTCCTAGTCCCCAACCTATCCCAAACTTGATGGACGCGGAAGTTTTGCTGCCACCTGTGCAGAAGACTGCTGTAGAACGTGCGGCTGAACTCATTGGACTTGGACAGCGTCCTGCGAAGCTTCCCAAGACTTAAGGTAAGTCCCTTCCGCATTTTCAGTTCTTAACTTCGCATCACGCTTCGCATTTTCAGTTCTTAGTTTCGCATCACGTTTCGCACTTCAGTTCTTAGCTTCGCATCACGTTTCGCATGTCGCACTTTAGTTACTCCGCATGTCCCTTCCGCATTTTCAGTTCTTAGCTTCGCATCACGCTTCGCATTTTCAGTTCTTAGTTTCGCATCACGTTTCGCACTTCAGTTCTTAGCTTCGCATCACGTTTCGCATTTTGACGTTGTGACTTTCGCATTTTCACGTTGTGACTTTCGCATCGTGTGGTAGTTTAGTTATTTCGCATGTTCACGTTGTGACTTTCGCATCGTGTGTTGTGCTGGCGTGCAGGTATGGGCGACTACGACTGGGAGGCGTTTTACAGTGCTGAAAAGTATATGGGTGCTCCAACCCAAGAGCACGAATTAGACAAGAAGCCTAAAAGCTTACCTGACTTTTTTGCGAATGGTAACTGGACAACTATGCAGTTTTTTCAGCACGTTGTCTCTAACATCCGTAGTGAGATAAAAGCTGCGGTCAAAAAAACTGAAAAGAAATGCGAAAGTAAGACAAGTGAAAACCCGCATCAAGAGGGTTCAGGGCGGGCGGCCCACGAATTACAGGCTCTGCGTGGCGAGTTAGCACAAACCAAAGAGCAATTTGCATATCTTCACGCATCTGTGGCAGAGTTGGCTGAGGAATTGCACCGTGTCAAAACGAACCGCACCCCTGCTGCTCCTCCACGCAATCCGGAACCTGCTGAGGTGAAATGTATCACTGCCATCCGCCGCACGGTTAAAGATAACTTGGACGTGCAAGCTAAGATTGAAGTAGGCAAGGTGCTTGAACAGGACAGTGCACAATATTTGTTGTACTTCAAGCACCTTGTAGACAGTGGTTTCATTAGCTTTGACGCAGGATCCGTGAAAATTCGTATGCCACAGACGGCGAGTGCTGCACGTGAAGAGAAGTGAACATCCTTCCGAACATCCGAGAAGTGGCTAGTATGCTATGTTTTGGTATTTTTCACTTTCAATATATGTTTTTAGTCTGCTCAGTGAAACTTCTTGTGTTTATATTGGTTTATTTGTCTTGCCTGACCGAGCATCCGAACACCCGAAGTGCACTTGTGCACCCGAGCATCCGAACATCCGAAGTCACACACGCACCCGAGCATACCTGTAAAGTGATATTATATCATAAAGCACTTCACATATTATTGCATAGATCATTGCATAATAACTTGCTAGCTTTCAGTTATTTCTTTTGTTATCTGATAATATTTATGATCTTTTTCAATCCCTATATATCTGCGTGAATTATCTAAACAGACTTGAGCTGAACTCCCAGTACCCATAAAAGGGTCTAATACTGTATCATTTTCATTTGAATAAGTTCTTATTATGTATTGCATGATATCATATGGCTTTGCTGTCGGGTGTGTAGACTTGTAATTACTTTTGTCAATATGTATAACAGATCGAGGAAATCGTTTTCCATCTGTGTTTTGGGTATTTACTCTTGGTGATTGTCCTGCGTAGAGTTCTGTGCGTCGGCCGGGAACACGTGTATAAGGTTGACCGTCAGTCTTTTGAGGATTATATGTAGTCCGACCTTTTGCAAATATGTAGATCATTTCGTGTGCTCTTAGCTCTTGATAATTTGCGTGATAAAAGAGAGTCGACATGGACTTAACGTAACAAAGATCGCGTCGGAAATATGGTTTATTACTTGATATTAGTTCATGACCGAAACGTGTCGTGCAAAAGAATATGTACGCAGCTTTTGGTTTTCCGATTCTTTTTAATTCTTTCCATAACTTATCTAAGTCTACTTTATTTTTATCGAACTTACAAGCTGTTTGATTATATGGGAGATCAAGTATCACTAAATCAACTGAGTGCGTGTCGATATTTGGGAATACATCGAAACAGTCTGCGTGGAATAACTGGGTCATCATAAGATACGAAAAGAAATAAAAATGACTTAGTGGTGTTTACATCAGTAGATCGACAATATGATATACATAAATATACAAGAAATATGTTTATGTAAACCGTAGACCGTAGACTGTAGACTCACATATATCTTACATATATCTTACATATATCTTACATATATCTTACATATAAAATACAATAAATATCTTTATATAAACCGTAGACCATAGACCATAGACTTACATAAAATATACATATGACATACATAAGATTACCATAAATATATGTTTACACAAACCATAGACCATAGACCATAGACCACACATGTCATCCATTGACATATGGGACCCCTATGCTACATACATGTAGTAA
>LGRX02003843.1:20879-44846 GCA_001247695.2 Cymbomonas tetramitiformis | reverse complement strand
TCGGTGAAAACAAGGGTCTGTAATGCAGCAGCATTTTCAGACATGAACAAATCCACCTTCATATTTCCAAGGCACACGGGGTGGGTCTTCATGATTTTCTCAGAACAGCCATACCAGTGACCAATACACTCCACGAAGAAATGAACAATGAAGAAAACCACAGTGAAAATGATTACAACAACCAACAATCTAATAAGAATATGCTGGTCCTTGATAATCTTCTGCAACTGGGCAGCCTTGGCCTCTGGTTGCATCTTGGAAAGGTCCGAAGCCCATTTTTCAGCAATATCCCTTTCAGACTTAGAAAAGGAAGCACCATTCCCGACTCCCTGTTTGTACTTAAAACCAGCATCCAGTGCCATATGCCAACGGTCATATACACCTTGATGAGGGCCACCACGGACAGCATAAAGGAGTTTCCCACCATCGGTGGCACGGGGACTAACCAGGCCCTCAGCAGCAGCAGCAGTGCCACCAGCACCAGCACCAGCAAGGGTTGATTGTTTGGGAGCCATATCTGCACAAAACAATAACATAATACAACAATACTATTATTTCATTATAAAAAGAGTACATACTTATCTTTATCAATCAGTCTTTGGATATTCCTCAGACACAAAGCCTATACCATATCTAAAAGACCACTTGTAAACTAAAGGCCTATTTTCAGGCAAAGGTGCTGCTTCTACTGCTGCCACGGAGATACGAGGTTCTGGAGCTTCGGCTGTTGCAGACATAGAACGGGCTGCTGCAGACATAGCACGTGTAGTCACAGGCATAACTACCTGAAGATAGAAGAAAGTTGAAGGAAGTTAGGAGTCTTGAAAACCTGCAAACAAAACAACAAACAGAACACCGTCACTCACCCGGAGTTTTCAAAGTGTATACCAGCGTCAGTTGTAAACACCCAGTTATCAGGCTTTTCCTCTGGAAACTCTCTATAGGTATAGTCAAAGACCCTTGCTGTTTTCTCGTCTTCTGTCAACTGTGGTTCTGGGCCCGGATCTGCTTTCTTTTTACCCTTCTTGTCTGCTGCTGCTGCTGCTTTCTTTTTTTTCTTTTCTTCTGCTTCTGCTGCCAGTTCGACCCTTCTTTTGTTAGCCATAGCTATGGTCTTTTCCTGAGGGGTCTGTTCAGTTGTTGCTGCTGCCAACTGTTCTTTCAAGTCTGCTATTTCCATATACAATAAACGGGCTTTTGGGTGTATTTTTTCCTGCACACTTTTCAGTTCGGTTTCCAGTTCAGCAATCCGTTGGTCTTTGTCATCCGGAGTTCTGTCAGGGGACTTCAAAACCCGGATCTTGGTGGCCGGTGCTTTTTTCAAAGCAGTCACTTCAGCAGTCAGGTTGTTTATCTGTTCACAGTTCTGTAAGTTCGAACAGGTCAGTTTTTCTACCTTTTCCCTTTCTTCAGAAAGTTCATACTCAGCGGATTCAAGTTGGTTTCCTGTATCAGTAAGGTTATTTTTCAGCTCAGTGTTTTCAGCCGTCAGTTCTTCGATGCGTGTTTCCAGTTGGGTCATCCGGTCAGAAAGTTCACTTTTTCTGGGACTGGACTGAGTAGAAGGAACTGGGGTTTCTGGAACTGAAATAATAGGTTCTGAACTGCTAGAAGCTGCTGGTGGTTTTGCGATGCGTTTACTGGCTGGCTGGCGGATGAGTTTTGTCACTGGCGAAGAACCCGGCGAATCAACTGTCAGTCTGGCCATAGTAAGGGATAACTGTGCTGTATTTTGAGTTTGCTTAGAAAAAAAAGAAGTACTGGTCGTCTCTCTACTGTCCAAGAAAGAACTGCACGTTTCACGCAAAGCTAAAAATTCGCTGTCGTCAGCAGAGCTTGCCAAGAAGGCGTCTTCTTGATCCGCGGCTTTCACAGCGGCAAAGCACGGAGCAACTACTTTGTTGTGCAAAATATCTACAATAGAAGAATAGACTGCTGGTTCTTCCGAATCTTGTAACTTGTCGCACTGTTTAACGAACAACGCTGGAGCTCCTTCTATCGCTAATACTCGCTCGCAGGTCTCGATGCGGTGTGGCTCAACGGAACAAAAAACACCACTGTAAGCACACTTTCCTTCGCAACGAACGTACATATTATTTTCAAACTTCAGTGCTACACAGCGAGCAGTCCCTACTCTGGCTTTCTTACTACGATTCGCGAACGTTGGTAACTGACGCAGCGGATCCCATATTGCACCTGCACTGTTAGGCTTGCGTGATACAACAAGGAGAGGGTTAGAATCGTCCATATTTTTACCTTTAAGAAGGTCGAAGAAGCTTTTGAAAATTCTGCTGTGCTGCTGACGGCGGAAACTTTTTGAGAAAAGTGAATGAAAATAGTTCCGCCGCCATAAGTACAACGGATGACACATAGGTGGACACTTAGGGTCCGGCTGTCATCTCCACTTTATGAACCACTTTTGGACACTTGATCTGGTGACCGCCACGTTACCGTCTTGATCGAAAATGAAAAATGTACTGCGTACTGATACTGTAGTGTCATCATAATCGTAAATTGAAAACTGTTTTTCGCTAAGTATTTCCCTGGGAATAGAGATAGAGAAATTTAAAAAGAACTTTTTACAGTTATTTCTTTGTTTTCATTTAAGAATAAATATAAGTACATATATTAATATGGCTTTGACTGAAGCTCAATTAAAAGCTCAAAGGAAGTATAGAGAGACTCATCTTGAAAAAACGAAGGCTTTGAATCGTAAGCATCAAAAAACATGGTACGAAAATCATAAAGAATTGCATCGAGAAAAAATGAGGGAATATCAACGACGACGTCGAGCGATGTTAAAAAGCGATGAATGTTGCCAGAATTGAATTATATTATATATATTAGTGGTTTAACAACATTTACCGCTTATTCTTATAAACATATTTAAAGAATATTATGTATATATAAGTATATATGGATTTCGCAAACATTGATAAGAGTAAGCATGCTATTGTTAATTATCTCGGTCTCAAATGGATTAAGAATATTTCAAAAACGTTTGGGGCTCAAGATTATGTCTTGTCTACGATAAACAATGAAGAAATTTCAATCAAAGCCGAAAGTCCCAATCATCAAGCATCTCTTTGGACAAAAGTAAATGATCAAGAATTATCGAAATTGTTAGAAAGTAATCATGGTATAAATGAAGTTATACAATCTCATGTAAAAAGAAAGGTATTCTTTGATATTGATGGAAAGGAACAAATAGATCTGAACGTATTGAAAACAACTATTCTCGATAAATTCCCAAATGCCAACATGCAAATTAGTGGTTCGATTCTTCCGAAAAAAGGAATACCAAATTGGTCATACCATATCGTCTTATCAAATTACTACTTCAAAAATTTGAATGATATGGCACCCTTTCGAACATGGACATCTGATATCAAATATGTAGATAATGGTATTTACACATCAAATCGAAACTTCAAATGTATCAATCAATCGAAACCTAATGAAATAAGAATTCAAGAGTATATTGAAGGTAGTCCGATCTTGACAAAGCATTGTGTATTGGTAGATTTCGATGAAGATAGTATCGATGCAAGCACATTGGAATGGGAGTTTCAAGATAATGAACATTTGGAGAAACAACATTCTAATATTGATTTGAGTACGATAGTTGGTTTTCAATTGGAAATACCAAAGGATTTCGATTGGTTTACGACATCGTATCCACAAATCCTATCGATGATACCCAATAAGCCGAGGAGTCACGAACAATCATTGCATCATACAATCACATGGGTGATAATGCTTTGGTCATATCATAGTAATATATCATTGAAACAATTTTTGAAATGGGTATCGCAAAAGGATGACGATAGAAAACGACTTGAAAGGTACGAAGATTATTGGAATCGATCGAAGGATTCTTTTAATCCCGGCGATAACTTTATTAAGAATTTACTCTTACGATTCTATCCAAAGTTGTTTGAATATGATCGAAATTGTGTGAACTTTATTGAAAATTGTAATGTAGAAACAAATATGTATATGAATGATGAAAGATATCTATCTTGCGAAGACATTCATCAAGCATTGGAACAATCACCGATTATATACCTTACATCGTACATGGGGGTTGGCAAGACTAAAGCGACTATCAACTATCTTGATAAATATGAAAAACAATCGAGTATCATGTGGTATAGTCCAAGAATATCCTATGCCAACAATGTTACATTTCGCTTAAATCATTTGAAATTCAAAAACTACAAGTCATTCAAACCGCAAGACCAAAAGATTACCAAAGAGAAACGATTAACCATTTCTATGGAAAGTCAATACAAAGTCATCGATCCATTTGATGACCAAGAAAAATCATTTGATATCATCGTTTTGGATGAATTAGAAACTTTCAAACAGGTATCGATAAATGACACAACACACCATAAACATCTTCCGGAAAACTGGCGAGTGTTTCTCCAATTGATGAGGAATGCCAAAAAGATAATCATAATGGATGCCTTTCCTCACAAAGCGATGATAGAATGGCTCGGCCTATTGCGACCTGAAAGAGTGCTAACACTTGGTAATGATTATACCCCACCACCACAAAAAGTCATCAAGTACGATGACAAAGATTTATGGAGGCAATCTCTCATCGATGAATTGAACAAAGGATACAACATCACTCTCTTCTATCCATACAAAACTGACTTTAAAAAAGGAAAAGGCATCTATTGTTATGGAATGGATACATTCAAAGATATCATTTTACAAGAGACCAACTTGGAAAAAGATGATATCATGTGCTATCATGCAATGTCCGATGACAACGATAAACAAACGACTTGTGATGTGGATACCGTTTGGTCGACAAAACGATTAATCATTAGCAATGTATCAATAACTGTCGGTGTCAATTATGAACGATTGCATTTCCACAAAAAGTTCGCCTTTCTCGACCCAAATACCGTAGAACCGAGAAACTTCTTCCAAAACCTGGGGAGAGTAAGACAATATCATACCAATGAATTACATTTATTCTATAAGAAGTATGAAAAAATAACCAAAGGATTTACGATGCCACATAATGCACCCGATTGTCCGATATGTCGAAAATTAGCATTAATATATCAAGAGGAATATTTAGCAAGGAATGACTCGGTCTATAGTTACTTTTTTGAAAAGTGTGGCTATATAACTTTTGAGATGTACAATGGATCGAAGGAAATCGTTTGGAATAAATTGGACGAGTTCAATGCCACGGCGTATTTTGCATATGGAAACATCGAAAATGCTGATATTGTAGATATACATGAAAAAACTGAACCCATTGGTATATAAGAATCAATCATCAATGACCGATAAGCTTCAAATAGCCAAGTATCATTTTCAAAATCAATTTGAAGAAAACATACCCGAGCATTTCGTCAAGGATTTGTGGAATAGAAAATTGATAAACTTTGTTCGAAAATTCAAAATGTTCTATCAAAACGAAGATCATATACTATGGAGTTTGTTTTATCAAAATGGAGCGATTGATACCTTAGAGTTACCAAACAATCCATATTGGAACATCGATATAGAGAAATTCAAAGAATTCTTTATGATAGGATTTACGGGCTCAAAGATATACCCAAGTGTTATTTGTAAAGCGTTGAATGCATATTTTGGAACAGATGTATACTCGATCGAGAGAGATTCAAAAGGTAAGCGTGTTCGATTTCGTCTCCCCGGAAGTAACAAAATTGTTGATAAATATGTACATACAAGAAAGTGGAATCATTTTGTACCAGCAATAAGACAATTTCCAAAATAGCGTTAAATGTATCCAAAACACTAATATACATAATATAATTCAATATTGGAAACATTTAACGTTCTATATTATAAGATGAAACGCACACCGTGTCAACCATGTATCGCTATCAAAAAGGATGGACAACGATGTAAGAACATGACATGCAAATGGTCACCAATGTGTTGGGCTCATAGACAAGTCAATGTACAAGAGAGTACTGTACCCGACTCCGGAAAAGGTGGATTTGCAAGAGTTGATTTAAAAAAAGGTACCATGGTAGGACGATATACCGTGGGCACGATCAAACTTGATGCTGACCAGTTGCCACCGATGAATGATAGAACTCACATTTGGCAAAAGAATGCCAATACATTCTTTGATGCTGAAAAAACCAACTCAATAGCCGGCAAATACAATAGTTGTACAGCACGAGATGCCAAACGAACCGGTTGTTCTAAGAATGCTAAAATAAATTCTGTTGGGAATGTGAAGCTTACAAAAAATGTTAAGAAGGGTGCCGAGATCTTCGTCCCGTATGGAAAAGATTATTGGAGTAGATAGTATCTGATGCCAACGACATTTTATGATTTACCAAAAGAACTTCAAGATAAAATATATTTTATGAAATATCAATTAGAGCTCAAGGACCGCCCGATAATTGACATTGAAGAGCTTAAGATATGGCGGGATTTTTTTGGTTTGCATGATTTGGAATAATCCACTCATTGAAATTGCGACGAAACATGCTTAAGTGAGTCGGTTTCCTATGCAGGTCGACAAACAGAAAATCGTGAGGCCCTTGTATAGCCTGGTTGTACACCGAGTTGAATTCGTCAATGGGAATTTCCCCGCCAACCTCTTCCCCAATCTTGTCAATCTCTTTTTGATTCTTGTTGCGGAACACTAACATATGTGTAAGGTTGCCTCGTATAGATTTTAACAGTCCCCCGCTCGAGCTCGTGTAATTTTGTGTGGCGAAGAGCAGGGTGATACCGAGACTAGAACCCTTCAGTTTCCCAAGATGTCTATGTTTGATAACCATATTACTTAGCTTACTCGATGGTCTCATCAGATCGGTGTCTTGGGTGTCATCAAAGAAGGCGGCGATCACGGGCCTCTTGCCACCATATTTGTGTTGTGGAGGAAGTATATTACCATTCTCGTCTCCGAACTCGAGGAGTAATTCACCGGGAATCTCATACACACTGATGTTATGATTGTTTAACATCTTCATTAATTTCTTGTACCTTTCCATCTTCTCTTGATATTCATCGTACTCTTGAGCTTCGGTATCAAGGATACCTTCAATCTGTTGGGGGACATCGACGGTAGGCTCTAATACATCACCTTCATCAAGCGGTAAGTCTTTGTAATAATGCATATTGTTATGATATGTTGGTGACACTAAGATAAGTCTGTCTAAAGCATTGTTTTGTTTCATCAATCTTAATAGATGTGTGAGACTACAGCTTTTACCGGTCCCGCGTTTCGCACACGCCAAGATAACCCCGTGCAATTGAATAAAATCATCGGGTGTCGGTATGCTAAAGGCCCCATTCTTCGGCACTTGAATATCATATGATTTATCTTTGAGTTTCTGAAACTGCATATACTATAACGATAGAAATAGACTAGAGTAAGCCTTATCATAACCCGGGTCCATTTCCGCGTCTCGTTTTCGAGGTGGTGGTGATTGAGATGCAACTCGGCTTTGCTTTCGTCTAGTAGACTTCCTAACGATCACTTCAGGTTCTTCTTCCGATTGAGAGCTATCAGATTCAACGATGACTACCTGCTTTTTCGGTTTCTTCTTAGGGGCTTTTGGTTTCTTGACAACGATAGGTTCCACTTCTGGTTCGGGTTCGGGTTCGGAATCTGGCTGAGGTTCTGGCTGAGGAGATTTTGTCGTTGCCTTCTTAATCGTCTCTTGTGCGTCAGCAACTTTTTGAGATTCTTTAAGTTGCTCGGCCATCTTGACATCTTGCTTTTGTTTGGCTTTGGCTTGGCGAGTGGCAAGAGCTTTCTCCCTCATTTTCGCAAGGCGTTCGAGTGTCTCCGGGTCACTAACCTTCTCACCTTTTTTGGGCATAAGTAATTATAAGATACCCTAAGAAAATAAATTTCTTGATCTGACCCACGATAATCGCAAATACGTTAAATGTTGTCAATATTGAATTATATTATATATATTACTGATCGGGAAACATTTTGCGTGATTTTATATTAGTATAGTATATACATGACCAAGGAGGCTTGGATTACAAAACTAAGGCAATGTGCTCAAGAATATAGACAAGAACACGGAATCAAAAAGAAGGGTAAGATGACACAAGGAGATAAATTGAAAAGCTTGCGTGGTCGTCCGGTCGTTAAAAAGCCGAAGGCAAAAAGTAGAACCGCCTTAGACCATGGTACTCCATCAGGACAACCGGTGTATCAACAGCCCGTCAAAGATGCTGCTTTGCCGACCAAAGCACCTCGTAGGATAGCTCCTATCATGGTAGCACCTTTAGACCAAACAAGCACTGGCACAATAACGGGTGACTCAGTATTTCAACGACCTACCGAAGAGTACACCGGTGTTTCAAATTATCGAAAAGCCATTGATGATATTGAGAAACGTATAAAAATAAGAAAACAAATGAAAAAACAAATGAAAAAAAGTCGCGGTAATGCCACAAAAATATAATTTATATAGTATAGGAAGATGCCCCCTAAATTGAGAAAGCAAAATCCTGAGGCACGCCATAAGCTCACTGCTGCAGATTGGGAAGACTTACAAAGTAAAAATTTAAGTGGTGACGATCGGACGAAAGCCATACGTGATTACAAGAAGAAGTATCGGAAATCAAAAGAGAAGGTTGAGAAAGTTACAAGACGACAGTGGACAAAGCAAGGTAAGAAACCTGCCAAAGAACAAAGTAGACTTGATGAAATCAATAAGTATACCGTCGGAGATTCAAAAAGACATATCAAGAAATTCAGTACCGATGTTGAAAAACTTAAGGTTCCCTTTACAACGTTTCTTGAAAGAGCTGGTCCCGATGGTAGCAGTTTAAACTATTGGTTACCCGAAAAGACAAAGGGAATCGAACAAATTTCGATGAGAGCTGTCTTCGAGGATGGGACCACATCCAAGTGGGTCAAAGGTTCAGATCGAGAGAACGTCATGATGCAATTTGAAGAAATGTTGCAAAGTCCGAAAGGTGGTGATAGCTCAAAGAAATCGGTAGAGGTTGCCAAAGACATCGAAGTTGAGTACTATGCATCCAAACCACCTGAAGGTAAAGGGTCTCGTTGCATGGCAGCTCCGAAGAATGGTGTAGAATTACGATTGAAACAATGTGTGATTAAGATAGAATCTAAAAACAATTGTGGTATTAAATCTTTGGAACTCTTACATAGGAAACGAAAATTAGATAAGATGTTGAGTGATAATCTCATAAAAAAGAATCAAGATGAAAACAAATGGAAGCAACTCAAAAGAGATGCCAGCAATCATAGAGGCAATATTACAACAATATCTAATCAGCTGCGTTTGAAATTGTTTCCGAAAATGGATCAAAATGGAATCAATATAGAAGACTTTTCTATTTTAGAAAAACATTATGAAACTAATATATTTGTTTGGGGTATTACGGAACGTTTTGATGGTGAACCAATTATGTATTACCCACCTTACTTCAACGAACACAATGACTATTCAAGCTATAATGATAGTTATCACATACTCTTACATGACAATCACTATGAACCGATTACACGTATCGATTGTTTTCGAGGCAAGACTTATCGACCATCGTGTCCACAATGCAAGTCTCAAAAATGTATCTTTGCAAACAAAGAGGTACGATTGTCATCAGGCAATAAACAGTGGCATCATTGTGAGATATGCAATCGTAAGTTCATGAATCAGGACTGCTACAATCTTTATACCGAACTGATAACATGTGATAAGGTTCACAAATGTAAGATGTGCAATGTTATATTTAATCCCAATGAGAAACATATATGTGGATACAAGTCATGTCCTAATTGTAAGATCGTTTGTAATCTGCATGAGCATAAGTGTTACATGACCAAGGTTAAGCCAAAACCTGTATTGGACTATAAAACCATTGTTTGTTTTGATTTTGAAACAATGAATGACAACGGCAAATTGATTGTCAATCATTGTGAGAGCCAATATTACGATGGTTCATTTGTGATTCACAAAACAATAGATGACTTTCTGGAATGGGTATATCTCAAAAAACATGATAATCATACCTTCGTTGCTCATTGCGGTTCAAAATTCGATTTTAGATTAATAGTCGAACATATCATCAATGTACAACGAAAACCTCCACAAGATATATTATATACAGGTGCAGACATTCTATGTATGAGGATTGGAAATGTAAGATTTATTGATTCATATATGTTTATGACAAGATCATTGCATTCCCTTCCGGAAATGTTCGGCTTTGAACATGAAATCACGAAGGGATATTATCCACATCTTTTTAATACAAAAGAGAATGAACATTATATGGGTCTTTATCCCGATATCAAATATTACAATCTAGAAATCTTACAACCTGAAGCTTATACAAAGTTATATCATTGGTGGTTTGAGAGAAAGAGTAAATGTTGTATTTTTGAACATACAAAAGAGCTTGCGAGATATTGTCACGATGATGTTACGATTCTTCGACGAGCTGTCTTCGATTTCAGAGATTGTTTTCTGAAGATTACCGATAGCAAATTTGACCCCTTCAGTTATCTGACACTAGCACAACTGGCTGTCAACATATGGCGACATGAATGTATGCCGGAGAATTCTGTGGCTATATTACAATCACTAACCAAATCTCAAAATGCATCGATCAAAGAGAATCAATGGTTGGATTATATACTTCATACAACGTCGGCGAAGCTTGTCATAGATTTGGATGGGAAGAGGAATTATAAACTCAAGGATTTGCACATGTATGTTGATGGTTATGATAAGGATACAAACACTGTTTATGAATTTCTTGGTAGTTGGTTTCACGCCGATTTGAAGAAGTATTACAAAGATGATATTCAGTATCAACAGGGTCGGAGATCGGGCATGACATTTGGTGAAGTTAATCGTCAAACAATGAAACGATTAGAGGGTATACGGGCAGCTGGCTATAATCTTGTATATATATGGGAATCTGAATGGGACTCACAAGTTGCTGAATTGAAAAATTCTGAAGTTGGAAATGCATTTTTAGATAGACAAAAGTTGGCTTCTCCCATTCATGATAGAGACTCCTATCATGGAGCCAGAGTTGATTTAGGCAAGTTGTTTTATAAATGCAAAGACGATGAATATATCAGATATCAAGACTTCAACTCTATGTATCCTTCGGTAATGAAGACCAAACGGTTTCCGAAGGGTCATCCAGAAATCATCAGAGATGTTAAATCCCTTGATATTCATGGATACTTTGGTATAGTGAAATGCAAAATATTACCAAATAAACATTTGAAGTTTGGTGTGCTACCACACGTGACCAATAAATTGATCTTTCCGTTGTATGAAATGGTCGGAACATGGACCACGGTGGAATTGGAAAAGGCTATTATAAAGGGATATCAGATTCTTGACATATACGAAATCAAGCATTGGAAAGAAACTTCAACCAATTTATTTGCAGGTTACATTGATAAATTTCTTAAACTCAAGACCGAGTCGTCGGGACCGCCCGAGGGTGACATAGATACATTCATCAAAGACTTTGAGTTTCATGAAGGTATCAAGTTAGACAAACGTAATTTGAAATACAATCCAGGTATGAGACAAGTTGCCAAAGGTATGCAAAATATATTATATGGAAAACTCGGCGAACGATCTAATAAAGCTAAAAGTAAGGTCATTCAGAACCCAGGTGAGTTTTACAATACAATCAGTAATAAGAGGTATGATTGTAAATATGAATTTATTGGATCAGCAGAGAATGAAATGGTCTTAATGAATTTCACCGAGAATTCAGAGGTATATGCTGATACAAGGTTTTCAACGAACGAGATGTTGGCCGCGTTCATAACCAGCTATGGACGGTTGAAATTGTACGAGCTGATAGAAGCCACCGGGTTCTCAAACGTATTATACTTTGATACTGATTCTATTATATATATAGAAACTCAAGAGAACCATCATATATATCACGGGACTGGTTATAGACAGCCATGGTTAGGTTATCTTAAGTGTGAGCTTCAAGGATTGGAAAAAGAACATGGTAAGTGTATTGAATTCCTGAGCACCGGACCAAAGTCATACAGCCTGAAGTTCGCCGATGAATATTGTATGACCAAGATAAAAGGTTTCTCTTTGAGTACTGAAAACTTAGAACATATCAATCATGATGTTATGAAAAATATGATTCTAAATCAAAGGAACGACCCAGTCAAAATGAGTAACCTTGTTATCAGACATCAATCAAAAAGCAACAATCACAGATTGTTGCCATTAGGGTTGGAAGTCAAATCGGAATCCAAGACATTTAATTTCAGTTATGACAAAGGAAACATTGATTGGACGACATGGGACATTTTACCATTATCGTAACAGCGGTAAATGTTTCCAAAACACTAATATATATAATATAATTCAATTCTGGCAACATTTAACGCTACCATAATAATCGATCTGCATAGTATCCATTGCTACCGACGACATTGCGGTCTTTCTTGTGTCTAATTTTGTACAACCGACGTCGTTCATCGGCATACTCTTTACCCTTAGTGGCCATGTATGTAGGGTAATCAGAAGCACCTCGCTGTCCGACCTGAGCGATCAATTTACCATCCTTGAAAACATCAATCTTTTTGCTTTGATTATTTGATGGGCTGATCTTAACACCGAGTTTCCGTGCTTGACTTTTTGTGTAAGCTTTGATTTGATAAGTCATTGTATACTACATGTAACACTATTATATAGTATGACAAGTAAACCAATATCGGAGAGTAGACTTCAAGAGTTATACCTGGACCCAAAAATCGGAATGAGCGGTGCCAATGCATTCACAAAAAAGCTCAAGGCACAAGGCTACAAGGTCACCGAGTCTCAGGTTAAGGCTGCGATTTCGAAAACAGAGACATCTCAAGTATTATCACAACCTAAAAGGGTATCTCGTAAGGATTATTTTCCAATCTACGCACCTGTTGGTAAAAACAGCATCTAAGCCGATCTCGCATTTCTCCCAAAAGAAAAGTCGGTGAACAAAGGAAACGCCGTGATTCTGACTGCGATTAACATTAACACAAACAAAGCTTATGCCATTCCATTAAAAAGTAAAACGGTGAGGGATAAAAACAATAAAAGATCGGAGGACGTTGAAGGCATAGTTTCTGCTATGAGACGATTGATAACCGAAACCAAAATGAAAACCCTTACAACCGATTTGGGTTCTGAATTTACAAACAAACCAGTTCAAGAATTATTGAAACAAAAGGGTATCAAACATTACACATCTCAAGCTGAGGACCACTCTCGTCAAGGAAAGATTGAAAGATTCAATAGGACATTAAAAAGCAAATTGCAAAAGGTTTTTGCATCCACTGGCAAGAGCAATTGGGTGAACTATATAGATGATATCGTGGATAACTACAATGGAACTACAAACCAAGGTAATATCAACGACACTCCACCCGATGACATGAATAAGAATCGTGTTATTAGAAGTGTCTTGTTGAAACGCAATCAAACTGCCAAACTCTTACAGAAGTTAGACATTAAACCAGGCGATCGGGTGCGATTACGCGTGACTAAGAAGACATTTGATAAAGAGAGTCAAACATGGTCTTCGCAGGTGTACAAAATCCGAAGTAGAAAGGGGTTGTCTTTCGTGATAGAGGACGGTGACGGTGATACCTTAAGCCGACAATACAAACAAAGAGAACTGAAAGAGGTTCAAGGACCTGTTTCCAAACCATCCAAAGAAACTCGTGGGACCAAGACTGATAGTGAAAGCAAGCAGGCCGCAAAATCTGAGCGTGCGTTGAAGAAAGAGGGTATAGAAGGTAATACTGCTTCCAAGACATCTAGAAACTATGACAACTATGAAGTTAATGTGTTCATTAGCGATAAGAAATCATTAAACTATCAAAAGACTTTGAAAGGATATCTTAAGCTCAATCGATCAAGGAAAAGTAAACGTAAGTATCAGTTGATATTCTATGACAAATCGGAAGAAAATGAGTTCGTTGATATTCCTGACCCTGAAATTAAATTGTTGAAAAAAAGAAACCGTTAATATATAATGAGAACGATCCTGACCGATGAGGTCGGAAGACGCAATTGTATGAAAATGATGGGAATTGCCAATGGATCGAGTTCTAACACTCTATTCCGAGGATATAGTAAACTTGCGAAAAGTAATTATGTAATGACGATGCCGAGTCAAAACAGTGCGATGTTTTACAACACTTTGAGAGATTCAATCATAAACACGGAACCATTAGTAAGAGACATTCAGGACTATATGACACAGCATCCAATGAGGTGCGATATGGTCCTGTTTCCAGTGGCGGCGGTGTTCCAAGTTTATCTCAAGTATTGGCTGTGGGCAATACCGGTTCAATCGCGGAATTGGATGAATTGAATTCTGCGTCTATTATTTTATCCAATTCATTAAATTACGCTTATCCAAGTTCAACCAACTCACTTACACTATCAGGCGTACCGTTGACACTGATTACGAAGACGTACGCTAATACCACTCTTCCAACCAGTCCGCTTCGGTTCACCGGGGATGTATTTACATTTGTTAATAACACCGCTAATACCATTACGGCTGCAACGATTGTCATGTTTGATGATGATGGAATAAACACCGTAAATGGAGTTCAACCTTTTAATAACTCGTATACTCAAAGTAACCAAAACTGCACACCCATCGGTGTCTGTATTCAAGACAGTGCTACAACTCAAAGTTGTTTTGTGTTGATCGGACGTGGTTTCACGACATGTAGGAATGCCGCTGCTACAGATAATACGTATGTGAAGGGTCAACGTGTGAAATGCATAGTAGGTGGGGAAATTAATAGTGCTCAGATCACAGCGGGCGATTCATACATCGGAACAGCTATGGAATCTAAAGTTGCCGGTGTTGGTGGCGGTGTATTAATTTGGGTAAGCCCAGGATTCAATTATTTTACCTGATTATTGTAAATGCCTGTAAGGAGAAATGATCCAAATCTACCCTCTTGTGAAACCGTCGTTCAAGATGGTGTCGGTATGAGAATAAAAGGTATTGTAAATGGTAGACTCGCAAACACTCGATGCAAGGTAAGAAATATTGCTGACGCCCAAGGAAACGTAGTTAGATATAATAAACAGAACTTACCAAAAACTAAACAAAAAACAGAACGCCAAGATAAATGGGTGTCAGTATCCTTGGCACTGGACGATGAGCATGTTTCTTTGGTATATGATACGGGTGCCATGACTACACAAATGTCTACCGCCGAAGCCAGACGTATAGGAATAATTCATCCAGATGGCACGTCCGATTTTCTCAACCAACCAGGTTTGGTTATTGGAGTCGGCGGTGAACAAAATACTACAAGATTTCATGATGTTCCATTAGTCTTAGATGTAACTGAAGAACTTGCTTGGGGGGTAGTAAATGTCTATGATGATGCAATGGGATTATTGGGCATTAATCATATAAAACAATCCAAGCGATACCGCGTGAAATTTAAATAGGTATATATGATATATGTCAAGTTTTGGACAAAGTTTAGTTTGTAAGAATTTAACATGTGATACGATTAATGGTCAAACATACAATCCTGTACAAACTTCAAAATGGACCGAAACAAATAATGTTTTGGAACCGGCAACCGCTGGAGCAAGTGTAAAAATTTCCGGTTTAGAAGTAAATGGAATCGCAAGAGTTAATGGAGAAATGAACAATACTGCAAATGACAAAACTAATATTGATTTATTTGGAACAAAAGTATCAGGTAATTCTTTCATTAATTTGAATACCTCAGACGTTGACGTTGACAATGCTCAAACTATATATTTTATAAATTTTCAAAAGAAACCTGATGGTAGTACAACTGAATTTTTTAGAATTAATATGTCGGGTGATATTTCCGGAGCTCGTAATGTAGCGTTAGAAAGACTGACATTGCCGACACAGTTGTCTTACAAAGGTTGTAACGTTATTACTGCTTTGACAGGTGGAAATGTAAATGATAGAACAGTAGTTATACCAGCGGGCAGTTATATTTGTTTCTTTGATTTGACGTTAGGTTCAGCCGATGTAGATTCTACTGTAAAAGTCATGAATATCACATTTAATACATCTGCTCTTCCAATAACGACCGCACAAGTAAATGCTAGAAAATATGCAATAGATGTTAGTGCAGTTTCAACAAACGCTATTAATGATCCAGTTGATGGATTGGTATATGACATTTTTGTAGAAAGTGGGCAATATGTGTTAAAACTGGACAGTGGACGCGATTTACTGGCACAACGTATAAACTTCCTGGCAAAATTTATAGAAATCCAATCTTGATGATAAGATATCGGAAGAGAAAAACGGTAAATGTATCCCAAACACTAATATATATAATATAATTCAATATGGGCAACAATTGCCGTATAGACTTATAAATGACGCGGAATGTATCCAAAACAGTAATATATATAATATAATTCAATAATGGCAACAATTCCCGTATAGACTTATAAATGAAACAATCTCCGATTGTTTCCGATCACGGGGAATGTATCCAAAACAGTAATATATGATATAATATATGATATTGGCAACATTTCCCGTGTTCCAAACCGGGGATATACTAAAGTAATATATTCTCACTTTGGAACACATACAACAATCACACAATGATATATGTTTGCGAGCTGGGAAGCGAGCGATGCAAGGCGGGCGTAGGATGCAGGTACGGCGGTAATAACAATGATTATTGTGTCGGCTTATGAAGATCTGCCATAGATAACCGTAGGTGCTCACTACATGGGAAGCGTTCCGAAATACTGGGAAATCCTGGCAAAATACAGAAGATACTTAAGGAATACAGTTGTATTTAATAAGGATGGTCCCCCTCTACACGCTTCCCATGTAGTCCCATGGGATTGTCAAACTCCCCAAGTACCTGGCAAAGGATGATGCAACAGTACCTCGGGCACCTACCCTTTTGCAGAGTATTTGTAGATGACATCATGATTTTCTCCGCTGAGGTTCCGGGTAAGAGCGCCCATGAGGTACACCTCGACCACCTCCGCCAGGTCTTGGAGGCGTGTCGAAAGAATGCCGTCTACCTTAAAAAGTCGAAAGTCAAACTGGGCAAACGATCAGTCCGGTTCCTAGGGCATGTGGTGGATCGGGATGGATGCCGCCCACAGCAGGATAAGGTTGCGTCGGTACGCGATTGGCCAGACCTAGAAACTGTCACACACGTGCGACAGTTCCTGGGCATGTGTGGCTTCTACCGAAGATACATCCAGAACTTCGCAGATATCGCATACCCGTTGACCCGCCTCACCAAATCCGGCGTGGACTGGACCTGGGGCGAGAATGAAAAGGCTACCGTGAACGCGGAGATGCAACCGGCCGGTAAGCAGACCTGCAGTCGGACAACGAGACACGGAAATTAGTAAACGCATAATAAGAAAGAGACCGAATGCAACACAACCGCGAATAATAAAGAAATGGAAACCAAACAGCGAACAAGACAACCGACGATTTGAGTGTCGCGCACCAAACATCCGACTGTGCTGATGTTCGTGAGGGAGCTCAACTGGATACATCGTTCAACAGATTTCTGCGGGCACAAGGACAATCCGGTCAGAATATTTCCAATAAAACAAAATACGTATCGTCCGGTGGGGTGGGTTGGAATCAAACCAACGAACTTGCTCCAGTCCGAAGAACTGGGGAGACGCATGTCTCTTCCACCCCCAATGGCACAAACAAGTAGAGAAAGATTGCGCAAAAAATACGCGTCAGCAAACCATAATAAAAATTCAACAAGAAGGTCTACGTATGCATGAATATCACAGTATACAGAAAGCACACAGAGCAAGACTGCACGAGGGCTCTCTGAGACCGCCGACAAAACTGAGTGGAGGACTTTTGATGAGCTCCATCCTCCAAATGCTGAAAAGTCAATACAGTACAGTACAGTACCGAGGTTGACGTTGAGCTTGACACACGCCTATCGCCTTCACCGTGTCCCTGCGCTGTCGATGTCGATGTCGATGTCGATGTCGTGTGATGACGATGACGATGACGATGACGATGAAAGGCTACTGTGTCACGTTTACCCCCCCCGACCCCCGCCCCTCTTTCGCCAACTGATTTCCGTTCTTCGATTTTTCCCCTTTAGTTCGATTTGAAAAAATCGCACGCACAAAAATGCCGATATCTCACGGGAAAAAAATATTTTTGCTTTTTTGTTTGGCAGGATATATTGCAATCAACCTGCCCCTTTTAGTGCCCAAATTTTGTTTTTTTTCGATTTTTGGGTCGATTTTCGCCATCTCTCAACTAGTAACTTTTACACCGCTGCTTGCCTCGCCGACGTTCTTTAGATAGGTCCACGTGAGGTCCATGTGACCAGAATCCCCCAAAATGTGAAACTGTGCGTCGGTCCCATAGGCTTCATCACGGGTCCATGCCGTCGGTCCGACAGTGGTCCGATGTATTATTTGGCAAGTCCACGCGAGGTCCATGCATGGTCAGACATTTTTGCACCACATGGACCCTGTTTCGTTCCCTAGACCCGGCGTTTTTTTTGTAAATCTCGGGGACCCGCTGATTTTCATTGGGGCAGCGTGAGAGCGAGCCTTTAACACTGGTCGGTCCAAGTGAGGTCCATGTGTAACGCGTAACCCCAAAATGCACTTTTTTAAGCAAAAAAAGGCAAAAACACCTGTGCGTCGGTCCCATAGGCTTCATTACGGGTCCATGCCGTCGGTCCCACAGTGGTTCAACGGGTTATTTGGCAAGTCCATGCGAGGTCCATGCATGGTCAGACATTTTTGGACCACATGGACCCTGTTTCGTTCCCTAGATCCGGCGTTTTTTTACTTTACCCCATAGGGGCGGGCTGTGTTCCACCTATGGGACCATAGGGTTTATTAGGGTTGCGGCGTCTTGCTGCGGTGGATTCCGAACGGGTCCGTGTGGGGTCCGTGTGGGGTCCAAGGCATGGTACCGACGGGTCCATGTGGGGTCCCAGGCATGGTACCGACGGGTCCGTATGGAGTCCAAGGCATGGTACCGACGGGTCCGTATGGAGTCCAAGGCATGGTACCGACGGGTCCGTGTGGGGTCCAAGGCATGGTTCCTACGGGTCCGGGGTTCGGGACCGGTTATGGACTGAGTGATTCCTATCGGTCCGAGACCCCGCCCCCGTATAGTACTGCTCGCTTTAAACACTTACTCACCCCAGCGTGTACGACCTTTTGCAGGCGTTCTACCTGCAACATGCTGGATAAAATGGTTTGGCACTTGTCTATGTGACGATAGATGGCGACTCCACAGGGCATACAAGGAAGCCGCCCTGGACGCTACGTTTCAGAGTATGGCATTTGTCCGTGTAATCAATGCCACCACCGAGGGCTTACGACACGTGAACTTGGCCGCCGTCAAATTCTCCGACATGTCAAACAATATGGTGTATACATTCCGCAACAGGAGTTCGAAGAAGAGAATGAGCGATCATCTCCCCGAGATGATGAGATGGGCGGTGCGGATCGTGACCATACCCCTCGGGAAGCCGAGGTGATATCCAACTTTGAAGCGTTGGCGAAACACATCGAGGACTTGGGGTTTGGGAAACAACTACGTGATGATGATGGCGAATCGTCATCCGGAGACGACAGCGGCGAAGGGGAAGGCGGTGGCGAGGAGGATGAAGATGCCGAAGAGCTTACCGACGACTCTGCGGATGATTCCGATGGCGAAGGCGATGTGGTGAGTGCGGTGTTCAGGATGTGGTACCCATTGGGAACATGTGGGGGGCCTATCGGTACGGGACGTGGTACCGGTCTAGGACCAGTACATACCGCCTCGTACGGTTACAGTAGTGAGTGATGCTTGCAAGTTAAGGTACCCACATGGGACCGATATGGGACCTGTGTGAACGGCCCGGTCCCATGTTTGGTACCGGATGGGGACCCATATTGCCCCATGACTTTACACATGCATCCTTCTAGTAAAATCTGAAACCAAGCATTCCAAAAACTGAAATCTAAATGCTCTAACGTAGAGCAAAAATAGCCCAAAACTGAAATATGGAAATCTAACGTAGACCAAATTGACCGAGGTAGAAAATCTGAAACCAAGCATTCCAAAAACTGAAATCTAAATGCTCTAACGTAGAGCCAAAATAGCCCAAAACTGAAATATGGAAATCTAACGTAGAGCAAATTGACCGATGTAGAAAATCTGAAACCAAGCATTTCAAAACCGAAATCTAAATGCTCTAACGTAGAGCGAAAATAGCCCGAAACTGAAATATGGAAATCTAACGTAGAGCAAATTGACCGAGGTAGAAAATCTGAAACCAAGCATTCCAAAAACTGAAATCTGGAAATCTACCGTAGAGCAAAAATAGCCCAAAACTGAAATACGGAAATCTAACGTAGACCAAATTGCCCGATGTAGAAAATCTGAAACCAAGCATTCCAAAAACTGAAAGCTGGAAATCTAACGTAGAGCAAAAATAGCCCAAAACTGAAATATGGAAATCTAACGTAGAGCAAATTGACCGAGGTAGTAAATCTGAAATCAAGCATTTCAAAAACTGAAATATAAATGCTCTAACGTAGAGCAAAAATAGCCCGAAACTGAAATATGGAAATCTAACGTAGAGCAAATTGACCGAGGTAGAAAATCTGAAACCAAGCATTCTAAAAACTGAAATCTGGAAATCTACCGTAGAGCAAAAATAGCCCAAAACTGAAATATGGAAATCTAACGTAGACCAAATTGCCCGATGTAGAAAATCTGGATAATTGCTTTACACAATTCATAACCGATTAGTAGCCTTGGTATGTATGTATCTATCAAGGATTTGATATATTATTGACATATGAGAAAAATATGCTTCTCGTACTTCATTCAAATCCATTTGAAATTATAACGGCTTAATAATATGTCAAAATACTGATATACTTTGAGTTGTTGCTGATATTTTTTGATGTATGCTGAAATGTTTTTATCCGGTTGACTTATTATTCATATATTCCCATTTTCACTAGTGACACATCACCTTCCCCGTGCACCCTATCTCGGGTGCGCCACCCCACGGGTCCATGCGAGGTCCACACATCACCTTCCCCGTGCACCCTATCTCGGGTGCGCCACCCCACGTGTCCATGCGAGGTCCACGCATCGCCTTCCCCGTGCAGTCCACCTCGGGTGCTCCACCCACTGGTCCATGCGGGGTCCATGCGAGGTCCACGCATCGCCTTCACCACGCAACCCATGCCGGGTGCGCCACCCCACGGGTCCATGCGAGGTCCACACATCGCCTTCTTCGCGCAGTCTATCTCGGGTGCGCCACCCTACGGGTCCATGCGAGGTCCACGCATCGCCTTCCCCGTGCAGTCCATCTTGGGTGCGCCCCCCACTGGTCCATGCGGGGTCCATGCGGGGTCCACGCATCGCCTTCACCATGCAACCCATGCCGGGTGCGCCACACCACGGGTCCATGCGAGGTCCACGCATCGCCTTCTCCGCGCAGTCTATCTCGGGTGTGCCACCCTACGGGTCCATGCGGGGCCCATGCTGGGTCCATGCGAGGTCCACGCATCGCCTTCACCACGCACTCCATCTTGGGTGCGCCACTCCCGGGTCCATGCGAGGTCCATGCGAGGTCCACGCATCGCCTCCCCCGTGCAGTCCATCTCGAGTGCTCCACCCATGGGTCCATGCGGGGTCCACGCGGGGTCCACGCGAGGTCCATATATGGTCCGTACGGTTGGGCGCCTATCGGAGGTTTGGTCCGTGCTGGTCCAACCTGGGTCCGAGCGATCATGTTTGGTCCAGGGTCGGTCCGGGGTCGGTCCAGGGTCGGCCCGGGGTCGGTCCAGGGTCGGTCCATGCACCACATGCTGCCTTAAAGCATGGCCATACGGGTCCATGCGAGGTCCCCCACGCCAGCGGCGAGGAATCCGTGGTGAGATTTCGATGGACACATGGACCCCACATGGACCGACGAAACACCGCATGTATGGACCCATGGTGAAATGTCGCATGGACCGAGAAATCAGTGGTACCAAGTGTGGGACCCACCCCGGACCGATAGGAACTTTTGGACCAATCTAGTGGTAAAAGCCCGAAGGCTTCATCGACGGGTCCATGTGATCCATTTTTCACGGGTCCATGTGGGGTCCATGTGGTCCATACGGGTCCATATGGGGTCCATGAGGGGTCCCTATTGGTCCCGGGACCGCATGGACCCGGCCTTATTTGGTAGGGGATAATCTATCCAACCGAGCAGTGGTTCTAGCCTCGGTGCGACCAGGCAACAGGTGGAAATCTGTATAATCCATTTCACGAGAGCATTGGCTCCGGACCTGGCACGACCGGGCAGCAGTTGGAGATCTGGGTAAAAGATCTACGCACTCCGAGGAGGCGGTGAAGGTTTAAAAACCTTTCCTCCGGGCCGGCATCCCGAGAACTGTCAGGTAATTGGCAAACCTATTGTCATTCCCTGTAAGTGTACCGTGTTGGAAGGTTTGAAACCTTGAGAGTGGTAATGGATGTGAGATCTCGAGCCTTGGGGGAGCCTGGTAGTGCAGATGGCAGACCGGTGAGAGGCCGACCCTTGTGCTTAAGAGGTTGATCTCCTTATTGCGGTGTGTCTTGGGAAGTGTAATGTCATCCCAGACAACAGGCGGCTGAGACCTGTATAATCATCCTGAGCAACAGTAGAAGATCTGTATAAAAACTTTACTGGTCCGACGTGGTCAGCGTGGACGTGACCTTCCCTAAGGGGGGGGGAGTTGTGCTAGGAGGCAAGCACAAGAGCAAGAAAAACGGCTAAGTACAAAACGCAAGAGTACTCAGTACGGAGTACAGTGGGACCGATCAGAATGATGTTGATGTGAGGTGCCTAGCTTGTTGTACGGAGTACTCAGTACAGTTGAGTTATGGAGAGAGTTCCTGAAAAACAATGCATAAGAACTCTAAGTGTAACCAGTTTCGGAGATGAGAACTGAGCTGAAAAGTATAACATAAAAGTAAAGAGCCGTAACAGCTGTATAATTGTATTGAAAGCATACATTGAAAGCATAACTTGAAGTGAATATCGAAATCATATTCCGGATAGCTGACCGCCGTAGTATCGAAATCATACCTCGTGCGGTCGTTTAATAAGTGTAGAATAGTATAAGTCCGAAACCGTAAATAAGAGAAGAGCAAGAGTGTCAGAGACTCCTACACGGCCCCCTTTCGTAGTCGCAAGCTTTGACAATCGTATACGATTGTCAAAAGCTAGTCCGAGCCTGACGTCGTGGTCAGTTTTGACAATCGTGCACGATTGTCAAAACTGTGTCCGAGCCTGGCGTAGTCGCTGCCTCAGTGTGTATTCGCACGAGATATCGCAGGATTCGCAGGAAAATCGATGTTACGCCAAAACTTGTCAGACCAGTTCAGAAGTCAATTTATAGCCTCTACCGGGCTTTGATGCGCATTCACTCCGACATTCGATTGATGCAGTTGTCGTGGAGTTTCCTTGCAATAGCTAGCAAGTACGAAGCAGACTACTGTGACGGATTATAATTTTTATTTTACTTATAACAATAAGACGAGCTTTTTTTTGAAAAATCTCGCCCACTTCCTCTACGAGCCCCCCCCCTACCGACTTGGACTCGAGTTTGGAAATGAAGTCGGGGGCCGGGGGGAGGACTACCAGCTTGTATCTGCAGCTTGTATTATAATAGAGGGGTTTTTTTTTGAAAAATCTTGCCCTCACTCCTGGTCCCGAAAAAGTGGGTAAGTGGGGAGGGGTGGAGGGGGATACCGACTTCTAGGATTCCGAGTTTCCGCTTGAGTGGGGAGGGGGATTCCATTTTTAAAATTTTGCTAATTTTCTAGAATTCTTTTTTGCTAATTTTGCTCTGCATTAGATTTCAGATATCAGTTTTTGGAATGCTTGATTTTAGATTTTTTACATAAGTCATTTTGCTCTACGTTAGATTTCAAAATTGG
>LGRX02003843.1:0-20859 GCA_001247695.2 Cymbomonas tetramitiformis | reverse complement strand
TATTACTCGCATACTCGCATACGACTGGGTTATGCCCCCTGAGTCCCTGGTTAGGGGGGGAGGGGGAGTTAGTGTATATTCCTTAAGCATGAAGAAAAAAAACATCTTAAGTATGGGAAAACGTAGGCGTCGACGCGGGCCGACGCGTTACACTCCTTAAGTATGGGCTTAACTATGGGAGCCCTAATTTGCGAAATCTTAGAATGTTAAGAATGCTTGGTCCACCTGCTCCGGGCCGCTCCGTCCACTGTGGACGGAGCGGCCGGAGCGGACGGGCGGAGTGGACTAACATCAACACTCCGTACAGACCGCACTCGACGTGCGAGGATGCGTTCGACATGTGCCTCTTTCTGACCGTCCACTACCACCTCTTCAGGCACTGCCAGGTGGTCGCGCGCGGCGAAAGCGTCTTGACCGCTGGTGTATGGCTTGAGGCGATGTTGAGCGAACACGTCGTGTATCCGCCAGTGAGGGGGGAGGCGTAAGCGGTAGGCTACTGGGGCTCCTCTGTCGGCCTCCGGCACAGTCATTTGCATATCGCTGAAGAAGCGCTCGGTCACGGGGACTGGTCCATGCCAGCGTTTGGTCAACTTCCTACAGATGGAGCGATCCATTACTTTCTCGGTAAGATGCTTCGCCTCTATCCAGACCAGATCCCCGACAGCATACTCCCGCTGTCCGTGCCTGCGATCAAACTGCTCGCGCTGTCGTTGTTGAGCCAGCTCCAACCGCTGTCTGGCGTCCCGCAGCTGCGACGAAAATTTCGCGGCCACTTCGTGGGCGGTACCTACTCCCCCTGTTCGTCGTCCAGCGGTGGACTGCGCGGCCTCCAGGAAAAGGTCCAACTGCGATAGCGGCGAGAATCCAAACACCAGCTTAAATGGCGTGAAGCCAGTAGATTCACTTCTGGAGTCATTGATAGCGAACTCCACGTTAGTGGTAAACAAATCCCAGTCTTCCACATTAGCGTCCACGAAGGACCTGAGCATGTCCTCAATGACCCGATTGCTGTGCTCCGCCTGTCCGTCAGACCGAGGGTTGTACGGAGTGGTGCGAGCTACTTTCACGCCCATCAGTCTCATAAGCTCTTGCCAGAAGGCATCCTGAAACCGCGGGTCGCGGTCAGAGACGACAATTTTCATAGGCGCACCATGCAAGCGCCACACCGAATCGAAGTAGATTATGGCCACCAGGGCCGCAGAGCTGTCGCCGAAGTTCATCGGTATGACGTGGACCATCTTCGTCAGCTTGCACGTGAAGGCCACGAAGGCGTCATTGCCTCTCTCTGATACTGGTAAGCCGGTGACGAAGTCCACCGCGACATCTTGCCACGGTCTATTCGGGATGCTGTGAGGATTTAGCAATCCATCTGGGTAAGTCCCCCGCGGCCTTACCGACTGGCACACCGTGCAGGATGCAACCCAGGTGCCCACGTCGTCCGCAGCACCACGCCACCAAAAGCGTCGCAGCACTCTCTCCAGAGTTTTGTCTCTTCCAGTATGACCTGAGGACAGTGACTCGTGAGCATGGCGAATCACCACCTCCCGAAGTGGAGAATCCTCCCCCAGCACCAACTGATATCTTCCTGCCGCAGTTCTCCAAACTACTTCACCCACCAGCCTGAAGTCCTGTAAGCACTGGTGTGGCGCTGCCTTCACATTTTCCCGTAGTAAACGAAGTGACCCCTCCCGGGTGTACTCCGCCTTCAGCGCACGCAGGAACTTCGAGTCTGACTGCTGGGAGATCGTGTCTCTGAAGTCCGCTGCCTCACCCGTCCTTATCACAGCTGGGGTCGCTCGTGGATGTCTCACGCGTGCCGGCTGTGGTTTGGCGGGAGGAGCGTGCACTATTAAGACAGGCCAGCGGAGATCGAAGGCCTTCCCGTCTGGGTTCTCGAAGAACTGATTGGGCTCGCCCTTGTCATCGTGAGTAGGGACGACCTCCACGATCTGCATATTAGCCTTCCTGAATAGCTTACGCCACGCGGGGAGCGTGGACTGGTGATCTGACAGGACGAAGACTGCAGAAGTGTTCTCCGGATCCGCCTTCCATTCTGCGATGTACTTGTTCAGAATCGCCTCCACAGTAATGTGGCTGGAGTTGCATGGAGGGTTACACCAAACCCGAAGACCCCTCCATTTCTCAGAGAGGCACCGACTGTGGGGGTGCTGGGGTCGTAGAAGCCTTTTCAGCCCGTGACATGCTTCTCGTTATCCTTATCCGAGGTGAAGCTCGGTCAGGGGGTTCGCGTGGGGTTTCTGCCGGGTTCACGCCTTTGGCTTCAGGCCAGTCAGGCATGTTGAAGTCGAGGTCATCTCCCTTCGCCCCTCTATCGAGCTTCGGGTTGACGAGGGCGATGGTCTCCCCCAGACCCATGGTTTGCTCCGCCACGGAGAGGGTCTCCACTGCTGAAAGCCGGCAGTCAACCGTCTGGGCCCAGTGGGGATGAGCTGCGGGTGGCGCGCTGGAGAAGCATTCAGACTCCAGTGTCGCCAGTGGGTCTTTCGGCAGGTCCGAGGTGGGGTCAATCACTCCTGCTTCCTTCAAACCTTCGCGAACGTCCTTGTCTTTGAAGTCAGGTCTTCTGGACAAGGCGTCTGGTACCAGCAGTAGTGCCCCCTTGATGTACTCCATGCGCGGGACTCCCACCTCCACCAGATCCATGTACCAGCGTGCCTGCCTGCGGCTGAGCTCTCTACCAGGTTCCATCAGCCACTCAAGGGGGCGGTGATCGCCTTGGATGCGGAAGTTGGTAAAGATGAGGTAATGCCGCCAGGTGACGGTGGTACAGTGGTGCAGGGCACCTAGTTCTCGCTCGCCGGTGTGGTAGTTCTGCTCGGCGGCTGAGAACTGGCGGCTCTCGTACGCTATCACGCGCAGGCCAAGACCATCTCCATTGTCTTGCATCAGTACTCCCCCAAGGGCGATGCCGCTGGCATCCGTCTGCACCACGAAAGGTGCTGTACCGTCTGCAGCACCCTTGATGTTGGGTAAGGCGAGTACTGGTGCTGAGGTGAGGGCCTTCTTCAGCTCCTCGAAGGCCCACTGCTGCATGGGACCCCACTCCCAGGGTACGTCCGACTTGGTCAGCCGGGTGAGGGGTTGAGCGATCTCGGAGAAGCAGTGGATGAATCTACGGTAGTACCCCGCCAGGCCCAGGAACTGTCTGACGTGGGTGACTGTCTCCAGCTCGGGCCAGTCCCTCACTGCAGCCACCTTGTCATGTTGGGGTCTGCAGCCATCCGCAGAGATGCAGTGACCAAGGAAGCGCAGGGATTTCTTCAGCAGTTGACACTTGGACGTCTTCAGGAAGACGCCCTTCTCCCTGCACGTCAGGAGCAGCTGCTTGACGTGCTCGTAGTGCTCAGCGGCGGTGTTGCTGAAAACGACCACGTCGTCAATGAAGATACGGACAAAAGGAAGATGACCCAGAGCCCGCTGCATCCGTCGCTGGTGTTGAGACGGAGAGTTCTGCAGCCCTTGTGGCATGACCAACCACTCATATGATCCCATTTGGGTGGTGAAGGCAGTCTTCTCAACATCTCCTGGGGCCATCGGGACCTGCCAGAAGCCATCCACCGCGTCGAATGAGGAGAAGAATTTAGCACCCTGCATCTCGTCGAACATCATCTGGATGTCCGGAAGGGGGTACTTGTCCTTCACTGTCTGGCGATTGAGGAGCCGGTAATCGATCACCAGTCGCAGCTCCTTGGGGTTCCCTGGCTTGGGGACCATCAGGCAGGGAGCTGCGTATGGGCTGGACGAGGGTCGGATATAGCCCTTGGACATCAAGGTCTCGACGCGCTCTCGAAGTTGGCGGAGTTCCTCTGCGGACTTCTTGTAGATGCGCTGGCAAGGCGGCCTCTTTTTGCTCAGCTCAGGGTCCAGGTTAATGTTGGCCTCGTCTTGAGGATCATGCCTAAGACCATCGATGTTCGGCAGGGCAGTCGTCATCTCCTTCTCGTACTCCGAGCCCCAGAAGTCTTGGAACTTGAGGGTCCACTCGGGGTCCACTTCCGCGTCTTCAGTGTCCGCAGCAGGTCTGGCGTCTTCAGTGTCGACAGCCGTCGCTGCGAAGGCAGAGGTCTTATCGCCTTGGGATTTCTCGGCCATCATGAGCCAGGCGGGTTGTATCCCCGGGTCATCGTTGCCACGCATCTTTTGCGTCTCCGCGTACACCAAGTACTTCTTCAGCTGGGCGGGGGTCAGGAACACTTCGTCCACCAATCCCGCACAAGCAGTGCCTTTTGGAGACTTGTCTCCAGGTGCCTTCCCAGGAGAGCAACCTGTAATGGTGACGTGATCTCCAATCTTGCCGCCGCGGGACTTCCTGAGGAAGGACACAGAACCGTTTCCCTCATAACCCAGGGTTACGGGGGAGTGACTGCGCAGCCATCTTCCGCCGAGGATAACGTCCACTTGTATGCCCAGAGGTAGAATTCGAAGGGCAAGGGCATTCCCCGTGTAGGTGCCCGTGGTGGTGTGCGTGTTAAACTTGGCGTACGCGGTGGCGCCTGTGATCTTTACAGATCCATCCGCTAAGGTGACTCGCATCTCGGAGCCAGCCCGTGTCGTGAGGCCGCATCGTTTAGCACTCTGCTCCGAGATGAAGTTGTCAGAAGCTCCCGAGTCAATCGGCACCTTGACCGTGTGCCCTCTGAGGGTCGCATAGAACACCAGTAGCAGCGGTCCCTCTTCATCATGCGCCGCTGCGAGAATCCCCTCAATATCGGTCTTCCACTGAACTCCCCCATCCGTGCGTATGCTTTTGCACTTGAGGTTGGGGAGAAGGTTGTCCGAGGCGTCGCGACACTCCTTCGCCGTTTGCCTACACGCGGCGTAGAACTCTTCATCCAGCAAGTCGATGTCTTCGGTCGGGTGGCTGATGAGATCGTCTGCGCTCGCTGTCAGCAGGGCGCCCGTTGAAATGCATTCGCTCGGGGTGGGGCTGACATGAGTGGCATCGCTGGCGGTGGGGCTCACATGAGTGGTATCGCTGGCGGTGGGGCTCACAGGAGTGGTGCCGCTGGTGGTACTGTAGGGCTCACGTGGGTAGTGCTCACTGTAGGGCGCACATGGGTTGTGCTACTTGCTGTGGGGCTCACGTGGGTAGTACCGCTCACTGTGGGGCTCACATGGGTAGTGGCGCTGTTGGTGAGACTGGTGTGGGGGGTCTCGCTGTGGCTGAGGGGGTCCTCGTCATTCTGCTGGGGGCTTCTGGTGGAGGGATCGAGGGCGAGTTGGTGGGAGCTCCGGTGGTTCCCTTCAGCCCTCGCCTCATGGGTCCCAGCTACCGCCATCTGCTGGGTGTAGCGGAGCGAATCGACCGAGGACTCCTCTTCCATCGCCTCGGGGTCTTCAGCGATGGGGTGGCTGTCCAGACGGGGCAGCGCATCCTCTGCTTCGTGCGTCCTGACGGTGGTCATCTGCTGGGTGAAGCAGAGCGAACCGGAGGTAGAGGTCTCCTCTGCCACTTCGGGCGAAGATTGAGCGCGGTCGGGTGGATCTTCAAGGTTTCCTCCCGGGGTAGTCGGCGCGTCAGCGGCGTGGAGCGAAGAGGCCATCTCCGGTGTGGGCTCGACCAGCGGGGGCGAGGGAGGGGATGCTCCTAAAGGGCTGGGGCCCAGCTTCCTCATCGTGTACTGGTGCACCGCGTGCAGACTGCACCAGGCGCCAGGCAGGCCCACGTCCCCTGTCGTCCCGGGTATCCCTGTGTCCCGGGTATCGTGCCCACTTCAGTGTCCAGGGTGCAGAGAGATGCCGAAGACCTCGCTGCTGCTCTTCGCACGCCCTCCTTTTCCCACAGTCTGTTGCCGGGGGAAGAGTCCGGGCTCGAGGTGACGATCGCCTCCAGCTGCTCGGCGGGCGACACCTCCCTCCAGGCTGCGTAGAGGTCAGAGGAGCTGACGCTTGGGGGCTCGAGGGTTTGTTGGCGGCCGCCGTGCGAGAGGAGGTGCCACAATGCCATGCGCTGATGACCCTCTCTGCGATCTTGAGGTTCGCGGGCGATCCGTGTTCTCTCCGCTAGCTGGTTGGCGCGGTTCACGTGCTTCTCTGGCGATCGGCTCCCAGAGCGTATGCGGCTGCGGGTGCGCTCCCACATCTTGTCCACTAGGGCTTTAGCAGCTTCTGGAGATTTACGCAGAGCTCTGCGAACCCTTTGCATGGCGACCTCAAGGGGGAGGGAGTACAGTTCCCTCTTCCAATGCCACGCAGTTAGCCTCTTCCGCGGGTCCGCGAGATTGGACTGATAATTGGGTAGTGGCAGAACAGCGCGCGGCTGGGGGCGAAGATCACGGGGCCCTCCAAGGTTGCCACCCATTATGGGGGGCCTGTGTTGGGGGACTCGCCGGCCCCTCCGACCCTCGATCCTTGCCTGTGTGTAAGCAGGGCCATCATCGAGAGGTAGAGACGGTTCGTCGATCGAAAGGGTCACTTTCTGCAAGGGGGTGACTGGTCAGGTCATCCCTCGGTAGTGGCGGGGCACCAGCTGAGCGGTAGGTGTGTCGCAGGCGTGTTCCAGAGGTGAAGGCCACGCTCTTGGGATGAGGTCGATGGCCCCAAGGATCTCTGCGTCCTCGTGCGCGTCGGGGTTCTACTGGTTCTGACCGCTTCTCTAGGGCGGAGAGGGTCTGATCACCAGGGTGTGACCTCACTTCCCCGAAGGGCAGGGTCAGGGACTGGGGTTCTTCTGGTTCTGACCGCTTCTCCTGGGTGGAGAGGGTCTGGTCGCCAGAGTGTGACCTCACTTCCCCGAAGGGCAGGGTCGGGGACTGGTCGCCGGCCAGTCATTCGTCATCCTCAACTGGGGGGAGGCCGTCGCCCTCCACAAGTTCGATGCCAGCGAGTGCCGCCAGGGTCTGGTAGCCCTGCTCGTCCTCACAGCTTGCGAGCGCCAAAACCTCCTCGGAGAACTCCTCTGGAACGCCGTCCACCCGGGAGAGGTCCTCCTGCTGTTCGATGGCCCAGACGACAGCGGCCACGAATCCAGGAGAGTTTGCCAACCGGGCAGGGGCGTTGGCTCTCCACTCCTTCAGCTTGGCCTCGTCCGTGCAATTGCGGACGATGTGCTCCGTGGAGCCGCAGGCGAAACACCGGCGAACCCTCGGTGCGTCAGAATTCCCCAAAAGTATAAATGTTTATGCATATTCCTGAAAGTTTGCCTAAACTGCTCATTAAGCTAATGAGCAGTATTCCTCCTTTTTTATAGAATTCCCCAAAAGTATAAATGTTTGTGCATATTCCTGAAAGTTTGCCTAAACTGCTCATTAAGCTAATGAGCAGTATTCCTTCTTTTTATAGGATTACCCAAAAGTATAAATGTTTGTGCATATTCCTGAAAGTTTGCCTAAACTGCTCATTAAGCTAATGAGCAGTTTTCCTACTTTTTTATAGAATTTCCAAAAAGTAGATATGTTTGTGCACATTCCTGAAAGTTTGCCTAAACTGCTCATTAAGCTACTAATGAGCAGTATTCCTCCTTTTTTATAGAATTCCTCAAAAGTATAAATGTTTGTGCATATTCCTGAAAGTTTGCCTAAACTGCTCATTAAGCTAATGCGCAGTATTCCTCCTTTTTTATAGAATTCCCCAAAAGTATAAATGTTTGTGCATATTCCTGAAAGTTTGCCTAAACGGCTCATTAAGCTAATGAGCAGTATTCCTCCTTTTTTATAGAATTCCCCAAACGTATAACTTTTTGAAGAAATTCACTTTGCTTGTATATTTACAGGTGTGCTCGGCCTTCTACCAGAAGGTTTACAAAATACGCCAAGGCTATTTCTGCGACGTACGCGAGCGTGTTCTCTCTGGAAGAACAAAATTCATTCACGGGCTGACGGGAAGCGAGGCAAATCGGCGTTTGTCCAACAAAAATCAAATGTCGTTGCCTTCGTGAATAAATATGCGGCTGAACAGGGCGAACATCCGGCCGATAAACCTGCGACGCATCTCCCGTCGGGGAAGACAAGAGAAGAGATTTGGGATGACTATCTCGATTCTTTATCTATTCACGACCGCAAATCCAAGGAAGTCTCCTTGCCGTACTTCTACGAAATCTGGAAAGACGAGTTCAAATATTGGCTCAAAGTTCCGAAGTGCAAGCGTTTTTCGCAGTGCAGTGTATGTGCTTCGATCAAACTCTTGAAGGAGGGCACACCCAAATCCCAGCACGGTAAGCTAAATTCTGAAAAATGTAGTATTTCCATTTGTTCTACGTTGTTTTAGAAGTTTGAATTCTAAAACATTTTTTTTCAGGTCCATACGACAAAATGCGAGAGGTGCACCTTAACCAAGCGCGTGCCGAGCGTGAGAAGTTCTACAAACACGGTCGAAAATCCAACACGACTAAGAGCATCAAGGAAAACAAGACGTTCTTTTAATAGAAACTCTTTCGTTTTGAAACTAACGATATAAAAATATGTGCAACACGTACTCGAAATAACCTGATACGACCGTTATATGTTTTCGGCTCGCGGGTGACCACCAGCAGATCAGATACAAGGATTTGATTTTTGGTTTTTCTTATACAGTATATAACAATAATGATACCGGAGTTCTGGAAATACTGCTTGCGATGTCCTATAAGCTTTTCGGGCTGCGCCGCCAGCCTTCGTCAGTAGGTTTGCAGTAGAACTAAATTATTCTTCCTGTGCTCGGTACTTAGTTGCAGGAGCAATGTGTCACGACTTTGCTATGTCACTGTCAGCTCATACCCTCTTGTTGTCTCACGTAATAATCTGTCTAAAACTGCCACGCTTTCGTAATACAGCTACAAAATATGTCTCACGTAAAAGTGTCTGAAAAACTGCCACGCTTTCGTAATAAACAGGAACCTGTCTCACGTAAAAATGTCTCAAAAAAGCTGACGCTTTCGTAATACAGGCTCAGAATTTTCCCCCCCCAACTTTGGTCACTTCTCAACATTCGGAATATATGTCCGCACAGATCCATCCTGCATATGTCTGTCACAATATGGCCCCCCGCTCAAAGCACTGGAGACCGCCTATGTCCACAGTTCAACTAGTTTCCTTTGCACCTGCCGTGCCTGCTGTGGTCCCACCATTACCTCAGTGCACTGGCCCGTAGGCCACCCTGCAGACTCAACCAGGCCGCCACCAAATTCCGGCCCGGTCACCCTCTGTCCTCCCATTAGTCTGCCCCGCGCCCTCTTCTTAAGGTCTCAATCTCCTCCTCTCCAGCTCCTTTTGCAAATTGCTCCAGAAACCGAACGGGGCTCTAGCCACCATCCTTTCCAAGGCGTCAAAGAGCCACCCGGCCGGGTAGTGTTGCCACCGGAGTTCCCGAAGCAAATCTGTCAGTGCCGCCGCCTTTAGCGTGTCCCGTGTGCAGTGCCTCTCCACCCTATAGAGTGCATTAAGTGTACTCGCCATCTTCTGGATCCTGCCCCCGTCCGATCCAAAGGAGACAAACGGGAAGAACAGCAACTGGTCTCCCGTGTTAACACCTGCCTCCACGTTCTTCATTGTCATCTTCGCCGACACCCCCGTTCTGCTCCCCACTACCAGCCTCATTCCACAAAAAAGCCAATCCAGCCCTTCCGAGGTCTGCTCCACCGTCACTCCTTCAGGATAGCACTCGTGCATATAGCCCTCGAAAATCCTCCGCAGGCTCCTTTTCCAACCATCACTTCCATCTCCCGCCTGTTTCACAACTATAGTGCAGTCGTCCATCAGCCTGATCCCGACCATCTCAACACCCGCCAGCCTGCGATCTGCACCAAGTGACGTCGTCCATTGCATCTCTCCAAACACACAGACACACTGTGCTAGCCCGGGGCTCGCCCCCCCTCCAATACCGATCCCACACGTCTGCCTCACCAGGGTTCCAGCCACCGAGAGAAAGCCATTCTCCAAAACAAAACTTGTAGCCGCCAGGACTTGTGCCGCCGTCATCTTCGCCGCTACTCTCCTGGGGGTACCGGTCTCGTACCATTTTACTCCCCTCCTGCCTCTGGTGTTCACAAGCACCGCCTCCCGCGCTGTCATCTCCTTTCCCACAACAAACTCAACTGCACTCAAGATTTGCGGGTGCCTCAGCCTCACATACATCTCCTTTACATCGAAGCCAGCCGCCATCACCACATCTCCCTTCGCCAGCCGTCCGTTGAAGTCCTGTAGTCTCGGCACTATGTCCTGCGTGGTGGACACATTGAAGTGTCCCTTTAGGGACTCGATCAGGAAGCAAAGTACCCTGCCTAGCCGGTTCTGGAGCATCTTGTCCGGTGCCGTGAAACCTGGAACCACTGGTCTCCGCTTCTCCAACAGTGTCAAATCCTTATGCTTAGGCAACACATACAGGTTTCCGAAAGAGCCACCCAGGTTAGAAATATTCCTCTGTCATCATTGACGGGATGACCCAATGGACGACGCGCCTGCCGCATTTCAGGCGCATGCCATCATATCTGGACCGAAAGGACTTCTTGGACGTGCACAATATGGGTAGCATCATCGAAAACGTTGGCCGGTTTATGGACTTCAACTACGCGAATTACGGTGACGACGCCAACTTCCTGCTGAACGTGCTGCATCGTGACGTCACTCGAATTCAAGAGCACCGTCGTAAAGGGGATGGCGAGGAACCGTACCCGATGCCGGAAGTGTTATACGTCCAGCTCGACAACGTGGGCACTAACAACACAAAGAGCGTTATGCTTTGGCGTATATCTCTTGGTTGGTTATGTCCGGCGCGTTCAAGAAGGTGAAGGTGAACTTCCTAATCGTCGGCCACACCCACGAGAACATCGACCAGATGTTCTCGCGTTTTTCTGTGCGCTTAAAACGCAAGCTTGCGATGACCCTTGACGAAATTGTGGGAGGACTGCTCCTCACAAGGCACTGTAACTACTGATGGGAGTCTTATATGGACTGCATATAATGACTAACTGCCTAGGTACTGCTAGGTCAGCTCTTTAGACATAGGACTGCTATGTCTAGACTTACCACACATATTTGCATGTAAGAATTAGGTATTATATTTGTGCCAGGGAACAATAGCCCGGCCAAGCCATTCGATTGGCATATTGTATTTATGCATACTGGGGCAGTGAGATGGCAATGGGCTCGGAAGGGGACTCCCGAGCCATTGACTTCGTACTATGGGGAGCGAAAGCCTGGACTTGATTATAGCTGGCAGCATATTATCGTACACCCTTCTGGTGCGCTACGCCGCTGGGAGCGTAATAGGGGCGGCGGCTGGTTTCTAGAAGACGCCACTCAGTTGAAGGCGCCGGTAGCGCCATTCTCATTACCGATTAGCCGCGTTGGGATCGCGTACTGGAATCCGACGATTGTGATTGACGATGACGAATATCATGGAATTCCCTACCAGGGGCGTAAGCCTACACACTCAGCGTCTACGAACAGTGAAGATTCGGGTACAGGCGCTGTGTCCTGGAGTAAGGAGAAGTTACCAGATTCTGATGACAATGATGACGCAGGTGTCACTAACAGTAAGGAGAAGCTACCAGATTCGGATGACAAAGATGACGCGGGTGTCATACATGACATGGACACTGCCAGTCCGAAATGGGAGCCAACTTCGCCTGAATATGATGACACCGAGGATGACGTCAGCGAGTTCGATGACTTGGTAGCTGACGATGCTGAAGAACAAGCTGAAGCTCGAAGGTTGAAGAGACTGGGACTGCAATTGATCATGGATGAGAAGGGTGAACTTCACTGGGTACCAAAGGGCACCTCCCCGACCTCACCTGTTCAGCCCGATGATCAGCCTATTACCGAGCAGAAGTCTGAGGCCATATCTGAGGATGCCCCAGCCTCTGTGGTGGAGACTGTTCATGCACCACCGAAGAAACCTTATGGGTCAGATACTGGATTGACTTCAATGGGTGAGAATAAGGCTGGGGTGTCTGAAGAGACGAAGAGGCAACCTAGGAAATATCCGAGATGTTGGACACATGAGTATATAACTCAATTGAAGTATTCCATAAGAAGTGACAGTGATGAAGAAGAAGGGCTTGACGTGGCTCCTCGTAGGAAGAAAGCAAAGATCAGCAAGGGACAATGAAATCAACTGTCTTGATTAGGATTGTCCAAATGCAGATTCTCTGATTAGGATTTGTATAGGTGGCAGATGATGATATGCCAGCCGACATGGGACAGATCGATTAGAGAATATGAACTGCGCGCCTTGAAAGTATAAGACTTGAATATTGCCCATTTTGGAGGCTGTTCTAACTTGAAGTAACTATTTGGAGGAGCTGTTGCTCAACCTGTTAATTTACTGGTCAATCTTTCCTGCCATAAAGATATTGCAATTGCTTGAATTGTAGCCTTGTTCAACTGTTTATCTAGAACATTGCAATTTTGTACACTGCAAAATTGCCGACTACGGACCTGTGCCCCAAGATTGAAGCAAGATTTACCTCTGACTGACCCTTGAGCTCAGGCTCGGATACAGTCACGTGCTCAAGAAGTCTTCACTTGGAAGTGGTATTGCTCTGCGCCCTTTTTGCCCCCTGACTTTCACCCTGCATGCAAACAGGCGATTTTTCAAAACTGTTATGCTGCAAAGTGGTCAGAAAGTGGGAAAAGAAGCCGCCAGCAACTCAGATTTACCGGGATTAACAGCCAGATTGACCCGAACGGAGAGTGAAAAGTGGATCAGTGGCAGATTGAGAAAAAGAGGACCTCGGAGACCGTTTTAACGTAGGCACAAAAATTCTAGACGTTTCTTGATAGTTTTTTGTCGTTTGGAACCTGGCCCCGAGACCTGGGTCCTCATAGATCGCTACATTTTAAATTCGGATGGCCAACCGGCACGGCAGAGCAAAAATTAGACCAATTTGAGCCCAGCAGACTACATAGAAGGAAACGGGAGCCCAGAAGGATAGTTTTCCATTTTTTTATATCCTTTGAAGGAAAAAAATAGTCTCCAATACTGGGTCCTGGCCAATTAGTCTGGATTGCTCCGGGATGGCCGCCAAGAAGAAATTAGCCAAACTGCCGATCGACACTCCATTTTTGAAATTTGGCCACCAAAACTTGCATTTCACTCTGGAAAGCATATTTCGTTATTCACCACGACTTCCACTGCTACAAGGAAATATTTTTCTGAGTGTTCTGGGGGGATTTGCCAAATTGGACAGATTTGACTTCCCCAACGGTCAGATTTGCACTTTGTCACTCTTAATTTCGACATGATGCAAAACGCTAACACGGGACGCTCACCTCCAACGTCGCCTACGTCGACTCCTCGGCGTACAAGGGGACGACAGGCCAGCCAGCGCAGCACGAGAGGTGCTGCCGCCACTGGGACCACTGGCAAGGGGGCGAAGGGCACCTACAAGGCGCCCTCTCCGGGTCAGCCGCCACCGGCTGCGACAGCAGCAGGTGCGCCAAGCTTCCAGATTCCCAAGAAGAAGTCGACCCTGTCAGCTGATGCTACTGAGTTTAACAGCGTGACTCCTCTGGCTCTGGACTCTGGAACCGCTTGTGTGACACCTTCCCTGGAGGAGGCTGTAACGGTACCTAAACCGCACCCTAATCCGCCCCTGCGTCATGCAAGAGCGGCGTCACCAAGGGTGCTGACTGTTGACACCCCTGGTGCAGGGCGAAACATGAGGGCGACTCCCCAGCGGTATGTCAACTTGACCTCTCCTTCCCCTGGCATCCTGCGATTGCCAGGAAGCCGCGACCTGAGCCCTCCAGCTCCGCGCCAGCGAAGCCCGCTTCGGACTCGAGACCGGACCCCGCCACCGCCGCGCCGCAGGAGCCCACCACGGACGCGCGACATGAGTCCTCCAGCTCCAAGACCGCGAAGTCCTTTGAACCCCTACAGGACTCCACACACTTGGTCTGGAGCTACGGTGATGACCTCCCCGCACGGCCAGCTGCCCACGCCATTCAGCGAGAACGCGCTTCAGGCTGAGTCCGCGGGAGCAGCCTCTGCGGGACAACCTCTACCGGCTGACCGACCACCTCGCGACCCGATCGCCGTGCGCGAAATGACCGAGGTCAAAATTGCAGCATGTGAGCAGGACATGCAGAATGAGGCGAATGAGCAGAAACCAGGACTTCGTCAATTTCCTTCCCGCTCTGATGTGGCCAACTGGCGAAAGCGCCAGCAGCCGGGTGAGAATCTCGCCTGGACTCCGCGCCCTAACCAAGGGGGTGTGGGGGCAGCGGGGAGGTCAGAGGACACGCACCAAAGCATGGCTGGCGAACTCATGGCACACTCAATGCATCCAACTCCCTCCTCAACAAGCTACGGGGAGGTGGGGGCAGCGGGGAGGACAGGTGGCTCCGGCTTGACAGGTGGCCCACGCCACATAAGCATAGCATGTTCTGGGCATTCGCTGACCTCACCGATTACCGATACCGTTACAGAACCTAAGGTGATCGGTGACTCTATGGCAAGGTTATCGGTGACTTTCGAGTCCGAAATAGACAGCGAGGCAACTTCACTGACGCCTCACTGACTCAGGCGACTACGGAGGCGGCTACGGTTACGGATATGCTCGAGTCCCTGTTGAACTGCGAGTCCAGACCTTTGACTACCTCGCTGACCTCAACTACTACGGATATGCCCGAGTCCCTGTTGAACCGCGAGTCCAGACCTTTGACTACCTCGCTGACCTCAACAACTACGGATATGCCCGAGTCCCTGTTGAACCGCGAGTCCAGCCCTTTGACTACCTCGCTGCCCTCAACAACTACGGAGCAGCCAGTCAGCTCAGTCAGTTACGCAGACCTCGCACTCAGGCGTAGCATTGGACTCGCAGCCTACCAGCCGCATCTTAACCGCAACCTACCAGTTATCGAACCCCCTTCTCAAGCAGATGTCCTCAGCAGAATTCCAGTCAGAAACTTACCTCTGAACTCAGACTCAGTGAACCAGCTTTCTCGCCGGGAGAGGCGCCATCAGAGATGGGAACAGAACCAGCAGCGCCTGGCAGAACAGCGCAGAGCACTCTTCTCTGACCCCGCCTCAGCCAGAACGCCCTCAGATGCCTCTGTCCCCGCACTGAACTCTCGGCATCAATCCCTAATGCAGAATCAGATGATGTTAGAGGTATCAGAGTACATGCAAAATCTGCATCAGCAAGTGCTCCAACACTATCCACATCTGACTTCAGTTCTACCAGCAGTGGGCGCTCCACCTGTGACGCCCTACCAGCACACCTTAGGATGGGCGAGCGGTTTACCAGGTGCACCGGCGCCAGCAGCTGGATCAGGTCCCTGGCTGGTACCAGCACCGGCTCAACCGGTTCCCGCACCGGCTCAATCGGCTCCGGCACCGGCCCAATCGGCTCCGGCACCGGCTCATCCGGCGCCGGCACCATTTCAGCCAGATCCACCGGCTACCGGCTCATCGCCCTCTGACTCCGCTGAGCCTGATCAACCGTCACCAGGAAACTCGCCCCCGCCCCCGCCTTCAGACAATGGTGAACCACGACACCGGCGTCTAGACGTGTTGTTATGGACTTTAGAAGGAGCCTCCTTCTGGTTGAGAAATCACCTGTCCTCTTCCTCCGCAGTTACTGTCAGCCACGGCGCTGAGGCACAATACTCTTACCGACTGCCAACCATGCCTGGAAGCGCCAGTCACTTCATAACCGATACCAATCGGATTTGGATGACTATGCGGCACATCGGAGTGGACATCCAGGACCTGGCGCAGCATGGGTCAGTGCATACTCCTGTGCGCCTGACTGAGATTGAGGACAGTGACGCTTTCACTCTGGAAGTGGAGAAAACGCAAGTGGATGAAGCGCGGCGTTGCGCGGAAAGCCGTACTGGAACTCAGCAGAGACGCCTGCCCTTGTACTCATGGGTAACCATCGCGGAAAATGCCTTAGAGTCCGAGCTGACAGAATTTGACCCCCTGGGACTCCAAATCTGGGCAGCATTTTCATCTTCCGAGGCGTACTTGTTTAGAGGAATGGCGGCTGGCAACCAACCAACTCCCGCCACAGTCCCGGCTAGACTGGGCGTCAATCGGTTTCCCTCTGGTGTTCCCAGCGCTGCAGAGTACAGATCGCCTGGAAATTCCTTGCCAGCGGCCCCGGGACTCCTGCCAGTAGACCAGCGCCTTTCTCAATTCCCAGGGCACCACGATCTTATGGGAGCAGCTTCCCCAAGTGATGTCTACCGAGAATCCAAGACAGTGGCTGATGTGCTCAAGCTGATCAGAGACATTCCTATGTACCCCTCCTCCGCTGACCTAATCCCCACTGACGCAGATATTGCCGCGCTTCCACCTTTTTCTGAAGCGCTGGTCAATTTTCTGTCAATGGGCGTAGTCACCTTCGCCCTGGGTCGCATGAGTTCTTATCGCCTAGACCTAACCATGATCACCATGCCGGAGATCTTGAAAGAAGTGGCTCAACGCAAACTACAGCCGCGATCCCTAACTTTTCTCAAGCAAGGTGGGATGATGAACTCGGAGGCCTGGAACCGGCGTTACGCCACTTTGGCGCCTTTCTTGGCCGACGTAGCCAGGAGCGTACTGGATGACATCGCGCTGGTAGGACTAGCGGGGACAGTGATGCGCATGGCGCAGCGACGAGAAGAGACTGCGCGTTTGTTCGCTACTCGTCTGGTATCCTGGCACGAGGTAGTCCAGTTATTGGCAGACGCCATGCCCAACTGCCACGCCATCATCCAACAGCAGCTATTATATCAGTTCTGGTCTGGACTGCGACTGAAGCAAGCTGTCATGGATCGCCTTATTGAGGATCGGTTGGATCTGCAAAGTCCAGCGGATTGGGAAAGCAATCATCCCGGATCCACCGCGCTGCAGCATATCATCACTGTGGCCACCAAATTGGAGCGCAGTGAAGCTCTGACCGCAGCGCGAACCTCTCCCGTCTCTGCACCTGCGAACCGAAGTCCTGCTTGGAGGAATGGTCGCTCGTCCTCCAGACTTAACGCCGTGCAGGACGCTGGGGAGGAAGATGCTACTGACCTCGACCCCGCCGACCTCAGGGTGCAGCACGCCGTGCCGCCCAGCCCGGCGGGATTGACCAGGCCGCCACGCCGATGTTACGTCTGCAACTCTGACTCCCATTAATGGGCTAACTGTCCCGACGAGGCCAAGAAACGAGCCTGGATTGCTGACGCCCCAGCTCGTTTGGCACGCCGCCGCGCTGCGAATGAATCTCATATCGCAGCGCTGGAGACAGAATGGGAGGATTTGGAAGATTAAGCGGAAGCGCTGGAGTATTTTCAGAACGAGGAATCGGCCGCAGCGTCCTCCTCGGGTCAGCAATCTGCGGAGGAGGAGGACTGAGTGTCCTCCCGCCGGCGGGACGCCGGCGACAGGGCGGTATGGGTAACCGCCCCTGGGCAAGGAGTACAGCCTTCGCCCACAACCGAGGGAATATCCAGAAGGATCCTCCGCCACCCCCCAACCCTCTGGCTGCTCGAGGGTATGGATTCACCTGGTCTGCCGATCAGAGGCGACAACGCCGTCTCGACAGAACCAGAACCCTACGGGATGAACCCTCTTTAACCAGTACCGCTGTTTATACAGCGAACCTTTCCACTGAGCAGGGCCGGCGAGAACATCACTTGGTGTCCCGGCGCCATCAGCGGTCGCCACGAAGTGACGAAGATCACCCACTTCGTCGCCTGAGGAGCGCTCCAAGCCTCCCGTTATGTTCAGTGTGGATCGCTCCCTTGGAACTGGTGACCGCTGTCCGGCTCCACGACGCGAGCGTGGCGAAACGCCCCGCGTTGATCCCCCAGACCTTGGAGATGACCCTAACCCTAACCCTAACCCTGAGACATCAGTACTGGCAGCACTGGATGAGGATGATGGTCAGGAAGAGGAGACCCAGTGGACCTTCAACCCACTCAACACCCCCTGGCGGAACACTCCTCGACCGCGGGTACCGAGAAAAGCTCCGGTGGAGCGTATGCGAGCCTTGAGGCAGCGGATTCAGGATGTAACGCTACCCGCGGTTTCACACCCTCTGGACGACAGTGGGGAGGAAGGGGGTGGAACTTCAAAAACTGGCCCAGCTTCAGATCCCCCACCTTTTAAACTTCGACCTGAGGTGTTTCCTTCGACGTCTCGACCAGCAGCGTGTCCAGCCTTGGCAGAGAGGGCGTCCTTAAGCGCAGAGACCACTACGAGTGCAGCGCGCAAGCGCACTGGAAAACCTCGCAGCAGAACTCCGAAGACGGTACGAGACCGACTGCAGCATGAGGCAGAGGTTACGAGGCGGGGAGATGAACCACCAGGACTTCGAGCAGAGTCACTGGCGGATCGCACGCGTGCTTGGAGAGAGATGACGCACCCGGAGCACATGGCCGCGGCAGCGCTGGTATAGGAGAATGAGAAATGGAGAAATGCATGGGTACCAGAAGGGTGGCGCAGATATCGCCGCCGCTGGTACAGATGGCATGGGAAGGTCACCCCTGACCTAACGATAACCGAAGGAGCAGTTCAGCTATCTCTGGAGACCGAGTGCGGTACTATCCCAGGTTCTGGTGGAGATGTAGGAATTCCAGACGCATGGTGCAGTTTATACAGGGTGCACCAATGGAACCAGCGAGAAAGGGAAGCGGCGGAGGAGGCTGCTCACCTGGCTCTACCCTCAACAGCAAGTGGTGATTCACTCTCCCTGGACTCAGCGGAACCATCAGATGCGAATCCAGCGACAACTCTGGATTTGACCTTATCTCCATCCAGTTCTCGGCCCGCAACTTCTGGGGACATTTCTGACCTCGAGGACTCCCAGCGGTCGCTCAACTTCACGCAGCAGTTGATGGAGCGACAGCTGGCCGCCGCCAGATCGGAGAACAACCCAAGTGTGCTGACAACGGTGACAGAAGGAGTGGAGCCGACTCCCCTGAAAACCATCCAGGAGGAAACCCACCTGGAACTGCTACTGACCATTCAGAAACAGCAACGCCATCGTCTGCGGCCGATCCTGGAAGGTAATGAAGCAGTGGCAGCACCAGCGAACGTCACCAACGCCGAGGCGGCACCGCGGGAAGAAGAACCCCCCTCGTTCACTCAAAAGTCCGAACCAGAAGACAGCGCTGGGGAGGAAGAGGAGGAGAAGATGTCCATCCAACCTCTTCGCTCTTACCCTCTGGAAAGGCGCACGCAGAGCCGCGCCAGACGACGCGCTCAGGGACAAGAGCGACGCGCTAAGGAGCGGCAGCTACAAGCAGATCGCGACCTGGAAGGTGGATGGTACTTTGGTCCGGATCCTCGTTCTCAGCCTGCACCACCGCGCACAAGACCTATCCGGTCTAAGCAGCGCGTACCTTTGCATCACCCAGTGCGAGCAGCCATCTGTGCACATCTGCGACGCGATGGTCAAGTAATGTGGAACCAGGACAGCCAGCTGACTGCGGTTCGGGACAAAGAGGGAACGCTGCTATTGGTGTTCTGGGCCTTGCTGAAAGGACAGCGAGTGCGCGTGCTGGTGGATTCTGGTGCCTCAGATGAATTCATCTCCAGTGAGTGCGTCAAGAGATTGAACCTCACGGTTCGCGCTAATGGGACGCCGCTGAACGTTACCCTCGCGGATGGGTCAGTGCAGACCTCTGCGCAAGTCGCTTACGGCAAGCTGACCGCCGAGACTTCCGAGGGGACTTACTCCGAGGTCATCAAGATGCGAGTACTTCCTTTGGGCATCAAGGTGGACATTGTACTCGGAGGAAGGTGGTTGAGACACCTCTCGCCGGTCACGCTGGACTATGATGGGTGGGGATCAGTCAAGTTTCGCCAGCATGGCAAATCCGTGCGGATACAGGGATGTTCGCCAGGGCGTAGCCCTACACGCAAAGGCGAGAGAACCGCGATGGCTCTGGAACCGATGGTAATGTTATCAGCGGCTCAAGCGACCAAGGAGATCAAAGCCTATCGGCGCAGATATGCGGGAATGGACAGTGCCGCGACACCCCACGACATCTTAGTGGCCTATGCGACACCTCTGGTAGGGACTTCGATGTTATCAGCGGTGGCCACCAGCGAGAATTTGGAGGACCCTTCAATCTTCCCCGAGTGGAGAAAGAAGTTTCAGGAGCTGATCGAGTCCTTTTCACCTCGAGTAATTCGCGAAGCGCTGCCCAACTTTGACGCCCTGCGAAAAGATGAAGTGGCCCACGTGAGACTGCAAGAGGGATGGAATGGCATCGCGCCCGCTAAGAGGCCCTACAAGATGTCCATGGTGGAGCTGACTCAACTGCGAGAACGCCTGGATGAACTCCTGAGCAAGGGCTACATCAGACCTTCCTCAAGTCCGATCGCTGCACCAGTGCTGATGGTTCCCAAGCCTGGGAAACCTGAAGTACTCAGAATGGTCTGCGACTTCCGAGCCATCAACAGCCTGACTGTCAAGGACAAATATCCACTTCCCGACATTCAGCAGTTGTTCGACTCCATGCATGGGGCCAAGTACTTCTCCTCCTTCGATGCGGTCGATGGATTCTGGCAGATGGCTATGGCGTCTGAGGATGTGGAAAAGACGGCGTTCACTTCTCCCTATGGCTCGTATGAGTGGTTGGTGATGCCCATGGGGTTGACCAGTCCTTCCTGCTATCAGAGACGCATGCAGCGAGCTCTGGGACATCTTCCTTTTGTAAGAATATTCCTGGACGATTGTATCCTCTTCAGCAACACCTTGGAGGAGCATCTTTCACATCTCCAGCAATTTCTCGAAGTCTGTGAGAACCAGGGTATCTACCTCAAAGAGTCTAAGTGTCAACTATTGCAGACCCAGATACGCTTTCTGGGGCACGTGATCTCACGGGAAGGAAGTCAACCTCAACATGACAAGCTGGCCGCCATCAGGGACTGGCCCGCTCTGGAAAACGCCACACATGTGCGCCAATTTTTGGGGTTGGCTGGGTACTA
>LGRX02003842.1:0-67508 GCA_001247695.2 Cymbomonas tetramitiformis | reverse complement strand
GCCTTCAGACGATGGTGACCCACGACACAGGCGTCTAGATGTGTTACTCTGGACTTTAGAAGGAGCCTCCTTCCGGTTGAGAAATCACCTGTCCTCTTCTTCTGCAGTGACTGTCAGCCACGGCGCTGAGGCCCAATATTCTTACCGACTGCCAACCATGCCCGGAAGCGCCAGTCACTTCATAACCGACACAAATCGGATTTGGATGACTATGCGGCACATCGGAGTGGACATCCAAGACCTGGCGCAGCATGGGTCAGTGCATACTCCTGTACGCCTGACGGAGATTGAGGACAGTGACGCTTTCACTTTAGAAGTGGAGAAAACGCAAGTGGATGAAGCGCGGCGTTGCGCTGAAAGCCGTACTGGAACCCAGCAGAGATGCCTGCCATTGTATTCATGGGTGACCATCGCGGACAATGCCTTGGAGTCCGAGTTGACCGAATTTGACCCACTTGGACTCCAAATTTGGGCAGCATTTTCATCCTCCGAGGCGTACCTGTTTCGAGGAATGGCTGCCGGCAACCAACCAACTCCCGCCACTGTACCGGCAAGACTGGGCGTCAACCGGTTTCCCTCTGGTGTTCCCAGCGCAGAAGAGTACAGATCGCCTGGAAATTCCTTGCCAGCGGCTTCGGGACTCCTGCCGGTGGACCAGCGCCTTTCTCAATTTCCAGGGCACCACGATCTTATGGGAGCGGCTTCCCCAGGCGATGTCTACCGCGAATCCAAGACAGTGGCTGATGTGCTCAAGCTGATCAGAGACATTCCTATGTACCCTTCCTCCGCTGAACTAATCACCACTGACGCCGACATTGCCGCGCTTCCACCTTTTTCTGAAGCGCTGGTCAATTTTCTATCAATGGGCGTAGTCACCTTCGCTCTGGGCCGCATGAGTTCTTATCGCCTAGACCTGACCATGATCACCATGCCGGAGATCTTGAAGGAGGTGGCGCAACGCAAACTGCAGCCGCGATCCCTGACTTTTCTCAAGCAAGGTGGTATGTTGAACTCGGAGGCCTGGAACCGGCGTTACGCCACTTTGGCGCCTTTCCTGGCCGACGTAGCCAGGAGCGTGCTGGATGACATCGCGCTGGTAGGACTAGCGGGGACCGTGATGCGCATGGCGCAGCGACGAGAAGAGACTGCGCGTCTGTTCGCCACCCGTTTGGTATCCTGGCACGAGGTAGTGCAGTTATTGGCCGACGCCATGCCCAACTGCCACGCCATCAGTCAGCAGCAGCTATTATATCAGTTCTGGTCTGGACTGCGACTGAAGCAAGCGGTGATGGATCGCCTTATTGAGGATCGGTTGGATCTGCAAAGTCCAGCGGGATGGGAGAGCAATCATCCCGGATCCACCGCGCTGCAGCATATAATCACTGTGGCCACCAAACTGGAGCGCCCGGTGAAGCTTTGACTGCAGCGCGAACCTCTCCCGCCTCTGCACCGGCGAACCGAAGTCCTGCCTGGAGGAATGGTCGCTCGTCCTCGAGACTTAACGCCGTGCAGGACGCTGGGGAGGAAGGCGCTACTGACCTCGACCCCGCAGACCTTAGAGTGCAACACGCTGTGCCTCCCAGTCCTGCGGGATTAACCAGGCCGCCACGCCGATGCTACGTCTGCAACTCTGACTCCCATTTATGGGCTAACTGTCCCGACGAGGCCAAGAAACGAGCCTGGATTGCTGACGACCCAGCTCGTTTGGCACGCCGCCGCGCTGCGAATGAGTCTCATATCGCAGCGCTGGAGACAGAATGGGAGGATTTGGAAGATGAAGCTGAAGCGCTGGAGTATTTTCAGAACGAGGAATCGGCCGCAGCGTCCTCCTCGGGTCAGCAATCTGCGGAGGAGGAGGACTGAGTGTCCTCCCGCCGGCGGGACGCCGGCGACAGGGCGGTATGGGTAACCGCCCCTGGGCAAGGAATACAGCCTTCGCCCACAACCGAGGGAATATCCAGAAGGATCCTCCGCCACCCCCCAACCCTCTGGCTGCTCGAGGGTATGGATTCACCTGGTCTGCCGATCAGAGGCGACAACGCCGTCTCGACAGAACCAGAACCCTACGGGATGAACCCTCTTTAACCAGTACCGCTGTTTATACAGCGAACCTTTCCACTGAGCAGGGCCGGCGAGAACATCACTTGGTGTCCCGGCGCCATCAGCGGTCGCCACGAAGTGACGAAGATCACCCACTTCGTCGCCTGAGGAGCGCTCCAAGCCTCCCGTTATGTTCAGTGTGGATCGCTCCCTTGGAACTGGTGACCGCTGTCCGGCTCCACGACGCGAGCGTGGCGAAACGCCCCGCGTTGATCCCCCAGACCTTGGAGATGACCCTAACCCTAACCCTAACCCTGAGACATCAGTACTGGCAGCACTGGATGAGGATGATGGTCAGGAAGAGGAGACCCAGTGGACCTTCAACCCACTCAACACCCCCTGGCGGAAAACTCCTCGACCGCGGGTACCGAGAAAAGCTCCGGTGGAGCGTATGCGAGCCTTGAGGCAGCGGATTCAGGATGTAACGCTACCCGCGGTTTCACACCCTCTGGACGACAGTGGGGAGGAAGGGGGTGGAACTTCAAAAACTGGTCCAGCTTCAGAACCCCCACCTTTTAAACTTCGACCTGAGGTGTTCCTTTCGACGTCTCGACCAGCAGCGTGTCCAGCCTTGGCAGAGAGGGCGTCAGCCTCAAGCGCAGCGCGCACTACGAGCGCAGCGCGCAAGCGCACTGGAAAACCTCGCAGCAGAACTCCGAAGACTGTACGAGAACGACTGCAGCATGAGGCAGAGGTTACGAGGTTGGGAGATGAATCACCGGGACTTCGAGCAGAGTCACTGGCGGATCGCACGCGTGCTTGGAGAGAGATGACGCACCCGGAGCACATGGCCGCGGCGGCGCTGGTAAAGGAGAATGAGAAATGGAGAGATGCATGGGTGCCAGAAGGGTGGCGCAGATACCGCCGCCGCTGGTACAGATGGCATGGGAAGGTCACCCCTGACCTAACGATAACCGAAGGAGCAGTTCAGCTATCTCTGGACACACACTTTTCAACGTCCGGCAAACGCGTCTGCAAAATTTCCGCCGCCTTATGTCAATTTTATTTTGATAAATATTATGGATATTCAGCGGCTTATTTTTGTTTTTATGAGACTCACGTAGTATCTTTGACGCCTTTTGAGACGAGCGGAGCTCAGTATGTCGAAATACGGCCGGAAATCTTCGGCTGCTGAGCCGCTACTTACGAGTCTTGAAGTCCATCTCAAACAAATAATGAGTAGTGCCTCAACAGCACTGCGCTTACTGAAAGTAACAGAAAGGAATTTTACCGCACTGCAGCAGGTGGAGGCAGACGCAGCAGCGGAAACATGCCTTACAAATCTCACAGACTCGCAAGTAGTGACAAAAAAACTGCTCGAGGCAGTTAGGCTAGTAGGCGCCAACGCAGTTGCGACTGTAGCCACAGCAGAACGTGCCATCATCTCAGAGAAGAAAAGTAATCAAAGAGGGCGCGACAACTCCCCACTAGGAACCGCATCTCAGCAGGGTCCTAGCGCGAAAACAGTCAGACGGAAAATATTACGGAACGCAAATAGAGTGGCGAGACAATTTGTAAATAGTGGCACAGAGCAGCCTGCGAAGACGAATCCAACGGAATCTACACCTGAAGCCATGGCTACTGCAGACACAGCAACTGCAAATCTACGGACGCATCGGGAAACAACGAAACAGGCACACAGTGTCGCCATCCCAAGCGACTGTGGTGACAGGATCCTTTCGGAGAATCACAAACGCCTACAGACACGCAAACGCTCAGAGCCACTGCCTACAGCTTCGAAACCACCTGACAAATCAAAAAAGCGCCCAGGGTCTCATAGGCAAATTACGTATAAGTCAATCCTGCGGAGTCCCATACCTAGCTAGCTGCGACAGCTGGCATCGAAAGACGCCCCCTTCTCTCAGTAATCGACACTAGTTCACAATAGCCGTATTACGGTGTGATGAGGTATTAACATCCCGGTGGAGAAGAACAGGGAAGAGCGCCGCGCACGAGAACCACTTTTCCTGAAAAGGTTTTTATAGCTTGGATCTCTTGCAGCGTGCTGCAGTGGGGAAAGTAAGAAAATCCTCAGCGGCATCGTCGGACTCTGCACACCGATAAATAAATAAGCAGGGGGGGCAAAACTGCCGGAAACAGATCGACAAATAGAATCCTGTGCCCACACAAAAGAGGCAGCAGCCGGATCGGAGTGGGTGCAACTGTTGCTCACGTAATAGAAGCATCCTTCCCCATCTTAGTGCTAACTAGTGATAAACTAGCAATTCGTCTGCACACACGTAGCCATAGGAGAAGTAATTTACTTATCTGCACATCTGGTAACTTGTCTAGGCCCAGAGTAGGGCCTGGGAAATTAATTTACTCACACGCCCAACAGGGCGTGGTTTTTTCTTTTTTTTTCCAGCTATCTCTGGAGACTGAGTGCGGTACTATCCCAGGTTCTGGTGGAGATGTAGGAATTCCAGACGCCTGGTGCAGCCTATACCGGGTGCACCAATGGAACCAGCGAGAAAGGGAAGCTGCGGAGGAGGCCGCTCACCTAGCCCTACCATCAACAGCAAATGGTGATCAACTCTCCCTGGACTCAGCGGAACCATCAGATGCGAATCCAGAGGCAACTCTAGATTTGACCTTATCTCCATCCAGTTCTCAGCCCGCAACTTCTGGGGACATTTCAGACCTCGAGGACTCCCAGCGGTCGCTCAACTTCACGCAGCAGTTGATGGAGCGACAGCTGGCCGCCGCCAGATCGGAGAACAATCCAAGTGTGCTGACAACGGTGACAGAAGGAGTGGAGCCGACTCCCCTGAAACCCATCCAGGAGGAAACCCACCTGGAACTGCTACTGGCCATTCAGAAACAGCAACGCCACCGTCTGCGGCCGATTCTGGAAGGTAATGAAGCAGTGGCAGCACCAGCAAACGTCACCAACGCCCAGGCTGATCCGCGGGAAGAAGAACCCACCTCTTTCACTCAAAATTCCGAATCAGAAGATAGCTCTGGGGAGGAAGAGGAGGAGGAGATTGCCCTCCAACCCCTTCGCTCTTACCCTCTAGAAAGCCGCACGCAGAGCCGCGCCAGACGACGCGCGCAAGGACAGGAGCGACGCGCTAAGGAGCGGCAGCTACAAGCAGATCGCGACCTGGAGGGTGGGTGGTACTTTGGTCCGGATCCTCTTTCTCAGCCTGCACCACCTCGCACCAGACCTATCCGGTCTAAGCAGCGCGTACCTTTGCATCATCCAGTACGAGCAGCCATCTGTGCGCATCTGCGACGCGATGGTCAAGTAATGTGGAACCAGGACAGCCAGCTGACTGCGGTTCGGGACAAAGAGGGAACGCTGCTATTGGTGTTCTGGGCCTTGCTGAAGGGACAGCGGGTGCGCGTGCTGGTGGATTCTGGTGCCTCGGATGAATTCATCTCCGGTGAGTGCGTCAAGAGATTGAACCTCACGGTTCGCGCTAATGGGACGCCGCTGAACGTTACCCTCGCGGATGGGTCAGTGCAGACTTCTGCGCAAGTCGCTTACGGCAAGCTGACAGCGGAGACTTCAGAAGGAACGTACTCCGAGGTCATCAAGATGCGAGTACTTCCTCTGGGCATCAAGGTGGACATTGTACTTGGAGGAAGGTGGTTGAGACACCTCTCGCCGGTCACGCTGGACTATGATGGGTGGGGATCAGTCAAGTTTCGCCATCATGGCAAATCTGTGCGGATACGGGGATGTTCGCCGGGGCGTAGCTCCACGCGCAAATGCGAGAGAACCGCCATGGCTCTGGAACCGATGGTAATGTTATCAGCGGCCCAAGCGACCAAGGAGATCAAAGCCTATCGGCGCAGATACGCGGGAATGGACAGCGCCGCGACGCCACACGACATCTTAGTGGCCTATGCGACACCTTTGGTAGGGACTTCGATGTTATCAGCGGTGGCCACCAGCGAGAATTTAGAGGACCCTTCCATCTCCCCAGAATGGAGAAAGAAGTTTCAAAAGCTGATCGAGTCCTTTTCACCTCGAGTAATTCGCGAAGCGCTGCCCAACTTTGACGCCCTGCGAAAAGATGAAGTGGCCCATGTGAGACTGCAAGAGGGCTGGAATGGCATCGCGCCCGCTAAGAGACCCTATAAGATGTCCATGGTGGAGCTGACTCAACTGCGGGAACGCCTGGATGAACTCCTGAGCAAGGGCTATATCAGGCCTTCCTCAAGTCCGTTCGCTGCACCAGTGCTGATGGTTCCCAAGCCTGGGAAACCTGAAGTACTCAGAATGGTCTGCGACTTACGAGCCATCAACAGCCTGACCGTCAAGGACAAATATCCACTTCCCGACATTCAGCAGTTGTTCGACTCCATGCACGGGGCCAAGTACTTCTCCTCCTTCGATGCAGTCGATGGGTTCTGGCAGATGGCCATGGCGCCTGAGGATGTGGAAAAGACTGCGTTCACTTCTCCCTATGGCTCGTATGAGTGGTTGGTGATGCCCATGGGGTTGATCAACAGTCCTTCCTGCTATCAGCGACGCATGCAGCGCGCTCTGGGACATCTTCCTTTTGTAAGAATATTCCTGGACGACTGCATCCTCTTCAGCAACACCTTGGAGGAGCATCTTTCCCATCTCCAGCAATTTCTCGAAGTCTGTGGGAACCAGGGCATCTACCTCAAGGAGTCTAAGTGTCAACTACTGCAGACCCAGATACGCTTTCTGGGGCACGTTATCTCACGTGAAGGAAGTCAACCTCAACATGACAAGCTGGCCGCCATCAGGGACTGGCCCGCTCTGGAAAACGCCACGCATGTGCGCCAATTTTTGGGGTTGGCTGGGTACTACCGGCGGTACATGCTGGGCTTCTCCGAAGTAGCACAACCTTTGACCCAGCTCACCAAAGGGGATGTCGCTTGGCTATGGGGACCCATGCAGCGTTGGGCCTTCGAGGAAATTAAGAAGGCGCTATGTTCTTCCCCCACTCTGGCGCTACCCGATATGAAAGCGGCGGCCGAAGGACGGCATCCTTTCGTAGTACAAACTGACGCCAGTGGAGTGGCGCTGGGGGGTGTACTGATGCAAGACGTGGGAAATGGATTGCAACCTATCGCCTTTGAGAGCAGACAGTTTAATGGAGCAGAGCAGAACTACCATGCTGGCGAAAGAGAACTCTGCGCTCTCCATCACTGCACTACGCAAACTTGGAGACACTACCTCATCTGGACCGAGTTTCAATTGCAGGGTGACCATAAGCCCCTAGTCTGGTTAATGGCACCTGGACAACCTCTCAGCCGACGCCAAGCCCGATGGTACATGGATCTAGTGGAGGTAGGGGTACCCGAGATGGAGTACATCCCTGGGGCGCTACTCTGGGTTCCAGACGCTCTGTCCAGGCGACCCGACTACAAGGAAATCTCCGCGAGAGAAGGACTGGTAGAAGCTGGCTTTGTGCACCCGGTTACTGGGAAACCGCAGCGACCTCCCTCGGCCGCGGACACCGTCAGCAAGTTCAGACCTGCAGCTGGTAAAGAGTCTCGCCAAGGACGCGCTCCACTGGGAGTGGTAGATCCCAACAAGTTGAAGGAACGCAAGTCCAACAGCGCCAAGACCAAAGATCCTGAACCAGTCCTCGCGTACAGTGGGGCTCTCACCTGGATGGACTCCCCTCAACTCTGGCTGGACGCACTACATACCTTGCAGCTGGCCGAAACCGGGTACGAGGAAACAACCCTGGCAGTTCAGACGCGCTCTGGCAAACTGACAGCTTCCTCGCCTCCTTCTCCCAGGAAGACCCCTGCTGATAACTCAGCGAAGCCGAAGTGCAGCGAGGCCTCAACCAGACTCCTGGAGTCCAGCGACCGACAGGACTGGAAGTTCCGTGCGGACATGTTCGAATTCTTGAGTCAAGAATATGGACCTTTCGAGGTGGACGCCTGTTGCGACTTGGGAGGAAAGAATCGTCAGGTTAATCGCTACTGGACGGACTGCTTGAAGGAAAACTGGCGAGGGTTGAACGTCTGGTGCAATCCTCCCTTCTCCTCCAACCATTTGACCATTGAGGCCGTACTGAGGAGATATGTGGAAGAATGGCGTCTGGACCCTGAGAATACTTCAACTCTCTTTGTCCTTCCTGATTTTCAGTCTCGCATGCCCCAGTGGCGGCAGTTGTTCAGATCTGCGGGAATGAGAGTGGAGTACATTATTCCCACCCATGACGCTCAAGGAGAACCTGTGCAGATGTTCGCTGCTCCGGATGGAGCCCTTCTGGATCTTCCTTGGCCCCTGTTAGTGGTGTACGCCCCGCCAGCTCGACAGCGGGTCAAGCGGGCGGAAAGGAAGACGAGTTCACCGCCTCCTATCGTGCGTACTGGAGAAGCGGCCAGCGTTCGAGACCTGCATCAGCAGATATCAGGAGGCCAGTTTCTCAAAGCGCTGCAAGCGGAATATGGGCGACCTGGTCCACTACAGACTTTGAGGAAGGAAATCCAAGAAGCTCCGCATCAACGCACTCGTGACTTCTGCGTGGTGGGAGATGTGTTGTGGAGGGTGAGCGCCGGACGCTATCAGTTGGTACTGGGAGAAGATTCACCGCTTCGCGAGGTAGTGCTGCAAGAAGCGCATGCATCTGTTTCAGCTGGACACGCGGGCAGGGAAAAAACTCTGGAACGAGTACTGCGACGCTTCTGGTGGAAAGGGGCAGCGGAAGATGTGGGACGCTGGGTTTCATCTTGCGCTATCTGTCAAGCGGTGCGACCGAGAAATTCCTACCCGGATGGATTGTTGAACCCCCACACTATTCCTACGCGACTATGGCAAGTGGTCAGCGTGGACTTTGTCACCGGACTCCCAGTCACGGCGCGGAATCACGATGCCTTTGCTACTTTCACTTGTAAGCTCAGCAAAATGGTTCACATTATCCCATTGAACTTCCAGGACAGCTCCGCTGAGGTTATAGCTCGAATCTACTTCGACCGCATCTGGAAACTACATGGCACTCCTATGAATGAAGATTGTCTCCGACCGGGACCCTCGTTTTCAGGATGCTATGTGGAAGGAGTTGATGAGACTTATGGGAACCAAAGTGGCCTCCACCACGCCTTACAACCCTCGTTCGGACGGACAAGCTGAACATACCAACCGCGTGGTAGAAGACATGCTACGGTCTTTCGTAGGCAGCAATCCGGAGGACTGGGACTTGTGGTGTGCTAACGTAGAGTTCGCCATAAACGATACGCGGAGCGATGTAACTGGCTTTACCCCGTTTGAGTTGGTTTTGGGGCACTCTCCTATGTCGCAGCTGGACCTGTTCCTGCAAGCGGCTGCAGGACAACACTCCAAGCGTAAGGGTGGAGAAGGTACCGCACACGAGATGGCTAGTAAATTCGCGGCTCAACTGGAGGACGCCCGCACTAAGCTGGAACTGGCGCAGCAACGCCAGCGACATCAGTTTGACCAGCGTCACACCGCCAAATCCTTTCAGTTGGGAGACTTGGTCTGGGTAGATGCCAAGCATCTCACGGAAAATATCATGAACCGCGAATCCTTCAGGAAGCTGGGACCTCGCTGGCACGGGCCCTTACCCATCACCGAGAGGTTCTTCAGTGACCAGCAGCGAGAGCTACCCGAAATTGACAGAGGTGCCCCAGTGGCTTATCGGCTCAAGTTGCCCCCTAAATGGCGTATCCGCGACGTCTTTGCGCAGCATCGCCTCAAGGAATACCGCACCCCGGATGAAGCTTTTGCGCTACGTCGGCAAATACCTACTCCTGCCAAGGTTCTCGTGGATGGACAATCCCAGACACATGTGTCTAAGATTCTGGCTCGAAGAGTGAAACCTACGAGAGGAGGCAAGGAAGTAGAAGAATTTCTGGTTCGCTGGACTGGGTACTCTAATGCTCATGACTCCTGGAAGACTCGTGAGTCGTTGAACTACGGGGGTGAACTCGAACAGCTCACAGAGTTCGAACAACTGAGACTATCCCGAGAAGGACAAGCCCGTGAAAAAGCCTTACAGGAGGTCAGAATGCAGCGGAAGCAAAGGCGGGAACGCGCCAGAGCTCTAACCTTCCTGGACACCTCTGATGAAGGGGAACCCACTTCTCTGGACAACTGCCTACCTTGGGAACAATACTGTCGCTCCTCTGACGCCTTTGTGACGCATCTGGCTCTTCTGGACTTTGTGGTCTCGACACGCGAGTTGCGACTACTAGTACTTTTCAGTGGTACAGGTAGTGTGGAGAGAAGTTTCATGTCATGTTATCCGAAGAGCACCGTGGTCACCGTAGATCATGATCCTCGCTGGCAACCTACCTACGCTGAGAAGGTTCAGGATTGGGACTTCAAGCGTTACGCGCCTGGTTACTTTGACGTCATCTGGGCTAGCCCACCGTGCACAGAATACAGTCAGGCTAAGACCACTGGGGTGCGACAACTGCGACAGGCTGATGCCTGTGTACGCCGTACGCTCCAAATTTTCGACTTTCTCAAACCCAAGCATTGGTTTATGGAAAATCCGATGGGCAGGTTTCCCTTTGTGGCTATTACCCTTCGGGTTGCCACCCTAACAGCGATTTAGGGTGGCTTAAGCCACCTTAACGTTTTCAATTATTACGGGAGCTATCGGTACCGGAAGCTAGATTTTTTTAGCTCAAAATGACGGCGACATTGTCTTCTTTTAGACACTATGTGCACTATTAGGCGAGCCCAAGTTCCTGGTGAGCAATTTTGGGAAGTATCCAAGAGGGTGCAACATTTAGTAAAATTTGAGCGATTTTCCCGGTTTTTGCATACCCATGCTACTTCAACCGAGATTTTGAGGGTCAAGATGACCTCGGATCAAACTTTTGGCAAAACACTACAGGAAGAGCACCTCGAGATCTTGACAACATGGGTCTCCAAAATTTGAAAGCGTCTTAGAGGAAGCCCCCGGTGAGCTAATTAGCTTAAGGTGGCTTAAGCCATCTTAAGGAAAATTGGGAAATACCCACCCTACTTCAACCGAGATTTTGAGGGTCAAGATGAACTCAGATCAAACTTTTGATAAGACACTGCAGAAAGAGCAGCTCGAGATCTTGATGACAGGTCTCCAAATTTTGAAAGCACCGCCGAAGAAGCCCCCATGAGCCCTTTAAGTTAAGGTGGCTTAAGCCACCTTAGGCTGCGGGTAATAGGCATTTGCGCTGCGATTTCGACCCGTAGTTCGCCGGTTACCTACTCCGTTGTATTGCTCTTACTGTATGTATGGCACTGGCTACCGCAAGCCTACTTGCATCTGGACGCAGTCGCCTCCTCCGGTGGACCTGCGGTACTGTACGATGGATACTCCTTGTCTTCACCAACAGACTCTGGGATCACATCCGGAAACTGCTCAACTGGGGCCTCATCCTGGGCAACAAGGAGCGGGAGTCTCCGCTGCTGTATACCCTCTACCCTCTGGATTGCTTCGCCAACTCTTCGAGCACCTGTTCGATCAGAAAAGCATATCACGCATCCATACGCATGGCTGATCTGTATCTGGATCTTAGCTGCTGTACAAATGACTCTGAGTTCTCATCTCTTTGTACTAACAAGCTAAGAGGGGAGGAGTTGTGCCAGGGAACACCAGCCATGCCAAGCCATACGATTGGCATATTGTATTTATGCGTACTGGGGCAGTGAAATGGCAATGGGCTCGGAAGGGGACTCCCGAGCCATTGACTTCGTACTATGGGGAGCGAAAGCCTGGGCTCGATTATAGTTGGCAGCATATTATCGTCCACCCCTCTGGTGCGCTACGCCGCTGGGAGCGTAATAGGGGCGGCGGCTGGTTTCTGGAAGACGCCACTCTAGTGAAGGCGCCGGTAGCGCCATTCTCATTTCCGCTCGGCGTTGCGTACTGTAATCAGAAGAGGGTGGATGACGATGATGACTATCGTGGAATTCCATACAAGGGGCGTAAGTCTGTACAATCGACGCCTACGAACAGTGACGATTCGTTATACGAATGGATGCAATGGGTGCGAGAAAGACAGATCCGCTGTCCGGCTAAGCTCGCTGAGCATCAAACTGATAATCACATAAACAGTGTCTGGCCGAGGCTTTATGCTCTCGGAAACCCAGACAGTGAAGCAAGACTGTACTATTGTACTGTACTACAGTACAGTACAGTGCTAGGATGTCACGGACACGATACGGAAGCAGGGTCAGGCTAGGGGCTAGTCAGAGCCCATAATAACTAAGCCTAAACCCGAAGTCCAGCACACCACCCGTGGGTGTGACTACCTAGCAAAGCAGGCACAGCATAATACAGCCACGAGATAATAAACAAACACCTAACATTCACTTCGGTGGAAACCGATCACTTCTAGCTGGGTGCCGGGGTCTTGACCCGGTCATCCCACTACTGGGCTAAACGCTAAAGCTAATCAAGCTGCCAGGATAACTGAAGTAAACTCAGCCACTTTGAGGCTGGTCAGCAGGGCTGAGTTCAGCGGTCGGGATGCAAGCACAGAAGAATCCCGAAGTGAATTGTAAGCTGTCCGCGTCAAATTGAGCACCACCAGGCCCAAGTGGGCAAGGTGGATCCACAGCAGAAAGTAAAGCAACAGAAGAACTGAGACGAGCAGAACCCCACGGCGGTTTGAGCATTGAAGAAGGAGACAAAAGAACTCGATCATCTGGCGGCCAATCACGGATGCCCGCAGCACCACGGTGGTGGAATCGAAGCAGAGAAACCTCCAGCAAACCGACGGACGGTGGCTCCGGGCTCAACCAGGCCCCTGTCACCACCGCCCACGGCAACCAGAGATGCCGTAGCGCTGGCCAGCAGAGAACAGCAAAGCACTGAAGACATTAAAGCACATCGGAGAAAACTCGACGGAGTCCGCGGACGGTACACCGGAGCCAGACTGCCACCGGCCGCTGGCAATGCTCCCCCGTCAGAGTCATGCTCAAGAGTGCCGAAGGAGCCAAGCAAAAGCCACTTGCTGCCCGCTGTCAGAGCCATTGTCAGAGCCTTGGTCATTGTCAGAGACTTCAGAGCCAATGTCAGAAGTCTCAATCCTCATGCCAGCAAACAGCGGAGCCGGTGCAGAGTCGCCGAGCTGGAGTGATGGGACAGAGCCAGGCAAGCCGAGAGAGCCAGGGATAACCACTGGCGGGTCATGAGCCGCAGGCACACCACCAGCCACGAGTGCAGAGGGATGCCGAACCGCAGGCGGTGGCGGAATCGAGCCCCGCGCACCCGAGTGGAATGTGGCCAGACCAAACGGAGCCATGCCGTCCTCGTCAGCCGCCGCATCCTGAGCGGAAGCCGCCGCATCCTGAAAGTGCCGCAGAGATGTGGGCTCAGCCGGCACAAAAGAATGTGCCGACAGCTCGACCACCTCTGGGCGACCCTCCATCGTGCAGAGCGACTCGAAGGCATGTTCATCCCCAGCGTCATAGAAACGCTGGAAACGAACAGCCAGGCAGTCAGTCTCATAGTCCTCAACTGCACCACAATAGTGGGCAGAGTGAGGACCGCCGTTTGGGGCATTCAGCATGCCAGTGCTTCAAACCACTTTGTGCACACTCCACATTTCTGCAGTGGGGCACGAAGGCACCGCTCTGCTTGTCAAATGAGACAGGAGGAGCGGTGCCAAGTGGCTTAACACCAGTACGATGATGCTTAGCAGCAGAGCGGGTAAGGTGCTTGCCCGCAGGCGGTGCCCCTTCCCGCTTCTGCCGCTTTAGGTCACGAATGTCCTGCTGCATGCGCTCCAGCTGCTTCTGCAGACTGGACAACGCCGCAGCCAGGTCAGACGCGCGCCATCGCCGAATGACAGAGCAGAAACACGGGTGTCAGAGACGTTCAGGCCGTGGCGGAACTGCTCCCGCACACGAGCCTGAATAGTCAAGAGAGACACGCCCTGCCGCTGGTCAGCTCGAGCCAGAGAGTTAGCCAAATCACGGTACAAAGCCGGATTGCCGAGAGCCTTGAGAAACTGCCGCTTCACCGCGTCCTCTGGCAAGTTGTGGGAACGCTGAACGTCCCGCAACAGGCCATTGAACTCACGGATGCCACGGTCAGGATCTTCGCTGCTGGGGATGCGAACCGCTAGCAGCGACTCAAAAGAGTCAAAGGGTTCTGAGCGTTCCTGGCTGGAGCATGCGTACCACCTCAAGGGCAGCATGCTTGCCATCTCCAGGAACGTCAGACCCAGAGGCCTCAAGCCAGTCACGAGCAGGCGAGCCAGGCCGAGCCAGAAAGGTCAGAGCCGAGAGCAGCAACTCATTGGCCTCATGCCTAGCCTCAACAGTCACGTTAGCCAGGTCAAAGAGGGGAGCAAATGCCTGCGACTGGAGCAAAAACTGCGCGCGCAACTCATGCATGACTTGTGAAAAAATGTCGACTGCGTCGGTCTCCGTTCCAGCGAAGCGTTCTGATTTGTCTCCGAGAATTTTAGTGGCAACGATCTTAGCCACTCTTCTGTCGAAATTTTCCCGAGCCAACTGTTGACACTTCTCAAGAATCTCCCTCGCAGCTGCGGTGGTCGGAGCTGGCAGCTGCGGGGTGTGCGGTGTCGCAGAGTGCTGCGCACCCACATCATCGAAAATCGTTTCTAATCTACGGACGCGAGACCGCGTCATTCTATTTGCTGTAGCAACCATGATGGAGAGACTACGGAAAGAGCTGAGCTAATGAAGGGTGGTGGTATAAAACTGTCACGGCGGCCAGATAATCCGTAGGAGTCTCAGCACAATAGATCGAAATTCACAGGTCGTGAGCGGAAAAAATGAGAGCGGCCAAAATGTACAACGTGTGGAGCGACCTCGCCAGGGCCAGTGGCGCACGATGCAAATAAACCCTCGCTGCGAGGATACTGCCGCAAAAAAAAAACAATCCGTCAACTGCCGATCTCCTGCGCAGCGAAGGCGAGCACAACGTGTGCCGCCATCACTGCCATGCTAAAAGGCCATACCGCGAGAACAATACACCACCGCCCAAGTGGGCGCTCAACCCCTCCTACGTCCTACTTAGCCGAACATGGCAACAGCAAGGCGCTGTGCCATCATCAGAATCACCGGAAAGCCGGTGCGGGCCATAACCTGCGAGGAAGACAGATCCGCTGTCCGGCTAAGCTCGCTGAGCATCAAACTGATAATCACATAAACAGTGTCTGGCCGAGGCTTTATGCTCTCGGAAACCCAGACAGTGAAGCAAGACTGTACTACTGTACTGTACTACTGTACAGTACAGTGCTAGGATGTCACGGACACGATACGGAAGCAGGGTCAGGCTAGGGGCTAGTCAGAGCCCATAATAACTAAGCCTAAACCCGAAGTCCAGCAATGGGGCCAATAAAAAATGTCATCAACACATAGTAGGGTCAATGCAAGCTACCTTAGAGCGAGTGGGATTAACGGGATGGGGTCATGGGTGGTAATATACATCCATAAGGGTGTGTTTGAGTTTGTATTAACGCCATGGGTCGGTTGGCATCGAACTCCTGCTGTGGAGGTGGGGTGGCCTGAGGGGTTGGCCACAGGGGGGTGTGGGATTTAAGGCTGAGCGCTGAGTGGGAGGGTGGCGTGGGGCGGTTGGGTTAGGGATGAGCGGGAATGGCGGGATGGGGTCGTGGGTGGTAATATACATCCACGGGGGTGTGTTTGAGTTTGTATTAACGCCATGGGTCGGTTGGCATCGAACTCCTGCTGTGGAGGTGGGGTGGCCTGAGGGGTTGGCCACAGGGGGGTGTGGGATTTAAGGCTGAGCGCTGAGTGGGAGGGTGGCGTGGGGCGGTTGGGTTAGGGATGAGCGGGAATGGCGGGATGGGGTCGTGGGTGGTAATATACATCCATGGGGATGTGTTTGAGTTTGTATTAACGCCATGGGTCGGTTGGCATCGAACTTCCGCTGTGGAGGTGGGGTGGCCTGAGGGGTTGCCCACAGGGGGGTGTGGGATTTAAGGCTGAGCGCTGAGTGGGAGGGTGGCGTGGGGCGGTTGGGTTAGGGATGAGCGGGAATGGCGGGATGGGGTCGTGGGTGGTAATATACATCCATGGGGATGTGTTTGAGTTTGTATTCGTAGGGCAGGGGCAATGGCATCTTACAACGCCTCACGAGTTTGTGGGGGATATGGTGTCAACAGATTGACTTGGAAGTGTGTTGAGCCCTGCGCGGCCAAAAAGAATGTTGAGCCCCGCGCGGTAAATGCAGTCGCACGATGTAGATTCGGTGGGTTTAAATGGTGCAACGTGTTTGTATATTTTGGCTCGTGTTGTAGTACGGTGGTGTGTACCTGCCATGCACATTGACTCGGTCCTGAATAGGTTGACACATGCGTTGGGTGGGAGCGTGGGGTGGGCAAGATTATTCCCCTTGGGGAAGCCCACGCCCTTGTTAGCAATATCGTCCCTAAATTAAAACCTTGGCAGCCTAAATTCGCAACACCAACACAAATTCTTCGAGATCACTCCTAACCCAATGTGTACATGCAAGGAAATTGGAAATGGGGTCCCCAGGAGGCCCCTATGTCGCCTTGAGCCATCACAATCTTCGACGATGGTTCCAAAATTCAATCGGAGCAGCATAGGGATTTAATCTCAGATAAATTTGTCATCGCTGTCCTTATGGGAGCAGCACTCATTCATATCATTGTTACGACCCTTTCGGATCTCTGTGTCACAGTACTGTATCCAAGTCTTCGGTCTTCCTAGCACAATAATTCCGAGTGACAGGGACCGAATTTTGCACAGTTTCACGATTTTTCACTGTTTACAGGGCATGCAAATTCAGCTTTACTACTCACTCTGAAATCACGGCTTTCGTATGACAAAATAATGTTAACTGCATCAAGCCCCCTAAAGCAAAAAAGAAATGAGAAGGTCCGACCCTCCGAAGGAGGCAAGAAGGGACAAGTGCAAACCCCCTTGCAGAAGCTTGCAATTCAGTTGCGAGATGCTGATGGAGTGGACAAGCCGATGGTTCCAACCGCCGGTCTCAGGTATCCGGAAATCACCACCGCAACCCTTGGTTATCCAAGCTTGTGTGTGGTGTGGTGGAGGCTCCTAGTACGCCATCACATCGCTTCAGTCCTTCGCTAGTGCATCCCGCACATGTTCACAGTGGTACCAGTTTGCTCTTGATAATTTTGAAGTTCCAAATATTTTTCTCAATTTAATGAAGATTGCTTAATATTAGTATCGCGTATGCATACACGCGCTTGAGTGACACTCGGGCGCTGACTCCGGGCCTCGCTCGGTGCCTCTCAGGGAGACATACCCCTTCAGTTCAAGTCACGCCTTGCCCGGCTGTATGGACATTAAGGTAATTTTACGTTTGCATCATCCCCCACTTAAACGAATGTATTTGGAAGCAGGAGGCAAGGCTGGTTGGATTGTCATAATTCCTTCCGAAGATGCAGCCGCCCATTGTTGATTCGCTCAGCGTGAATGGGGGCCTCCTGCGAGCGTCCAAAGTGTTCGAGTATTTTGATTTTGCTGCTGGGCACAGATAATTCGGGACGAGCGTTGGCGGCGCTGGGGCTTGATACTGCTCTTCGGTCTCATCACTTCTCTCAAGTTCCTCCTCGACGACTTCGAAGTGCATGCTAGGGGGACCTATGTGGTGGACCCCAAAGCGGGCCTTCTTTTCACGATCAATACGGGTGATGTCGAAGAATCGGTGCGTCTTCGTTCAAGGTCCCTCTTCGGCGACGGAGGGTGGGGACGCGGCAAAGAGAGCTCTAGCCTGATCATCCGACGCGTGCTTGCGGGTTCACTTGCTCTCAGCCTTCTATTTCGCCCTATCGCAGGAGCGTAAATCCTCCAAGCATAACGTAGGGCTATCCAGCATTCGCCACACACTCTTAACTTTCGGGTTGGAAAGGCAAGCCGGCAGTGTGCTCTCCCACCTGAGACCGCGTGGGCACTGGTGCTACCAAGTCGGCGCTACGCACGTGCAATTTTTCTTTCTGTGTTGCCATCCGTCATGCAAGTCAGGGGTAAGAAGTTGCACGGTACATGCAAACAACCCTAAAATCTGATACTCAGACTGAATATTATGGCGAGCCTGTTCTTTCAGAGTTCACTTAAATATCCAATTTCGACTCATTCCGTGCTGCAAATACATGTAAGTTCCCTTTTTTTCTTAAACTCTCTGCCCCTTCCACGCGGCGATCAACACGAGTTTGTTGTACACCAAAGAAAGCATGCACAATAACGAGTGTACCATCCTCAATAAATATCTCTGGTCTTGTCTCCGTGCAACGAACTTGATGCTAGCATGGTCAAGACTTGCTGTAACAAACCTGTTAGCTTGGGCGCATTGTCTACAGGGAGGCGGATGGCAACACGGGTACTGAGTCTACAGGGAGGCGGATGGCAACACGGGTACTGAGTCTACAGGGAGGCGGATACAGGGAGGCGGATGGCACACGGGTACTGAGTCTACAGGGAGGCGGATGGCAACAGGTACTGAGTCTACAGGGAGGCGGATGGTAACACGGGTACTGTGTCTACAGGGAGGCGGATGGCAACACGGGTACTGTGTCTACAGGGAGGCGGATGGCAGCACAGGTACTGTGTCTACAGGGAGGCGGATGGCAGCTTGGGTACTGTGTCTACAGGGAGGCGGATGGTAACATGGGTACTGTGTCTACAGGGAGATGGTGGTCAGCAGCGGGGCAACACGGGCACTTTCGTTGTGGGGAGGTGGGCTGGCGGCACTGGCTCCTCATCTGCCTCCAGGCGGAGAGCAGTACGGCCTGTGTACCATTGTGGGGTGAAGGAATTTGGATGGGAATCTTGAATGGCGCGGGTTGTCGGCAGGTCGGTGCAGGTCAGAAACTAGTGCGGGGTTTCGGAAGGTGTGCTCGAAGCAAGATGGGCGAAGGGTGCCAAGTGGCGAACCCAGTTCAAGTGGGGTGAGGGATGGTGGCTGGTAGTCTTCATGAAGGTTGAGGGGTCTTCGCATTTGGGTACGGCTTAAAACTGTGGTGGATGGTATTGACAGGCGGTTGCAGATATCACGGAGATCTCTGTAAGCTATGTATCGCCTAGAGGTCGCAGACTCACAGAGATTGGCCCAAACGAGTTCGCCGTACCCGACAAACCTAAAGAATCGAATATTCCCTGCACCATTCTTATCAGAGTAACTTCCTGCCCGTTGCCTATCTTTAGACTGTTCTCGATGCGATTTTACTCCACTATTGACGATGTCATTTCGTATGCTGGATTGAGACACGACTTTTCCGCCAAGTGTTCTCCTCATCTGTGAGCCTCTTTTGTCTTCTTGTTTTTCGGCAGCTATCAGGCCAACAGTCCGATGACCTGTCCCTTCCATGACGTTTGGCCCAATAGCGATGTCGTGATTACTTCGAATTATACTTTGCCACGGCCATGTGACGGGGCAAGGTACGGGTGCGGCTTTTTGTGCAGGTTCCTATCGGCATGTCTCTGCTGGATCTCCACTTGGAGGCCCCCGGCGTCGGGCGTATCGAAGTTGAGATGCATGGACTCGAGGATTCGATCCTTGGCAAGCACTATCTGGATGTGTCGAGCTTCACGTTCCATGGGGACTACACCACGTTGCTGCTGCACGCGAGACATGTGAAACAGTACCACACCAACATCTTCTCTTACAAGGGTACGCCACAGCCTCTCGTTGTATTCTGCGGGACCTCGCAGAGGATCCGATGCCCTCGAATCGGACATATGCGTTTTTGTAGCAACAGCAGCGCTCGGCATGCACCTTGGTGGCAGGGAGCCAGGCCCAGCAGCCCATGCGTCTGGAATCACATCTCTGGGAACCGTTCGGCCTGTGCGCTTACTCTCCAGTTCTGGATCCTCCCGCTGAAATGCAATGTCAGGAATGTCTGCAGTCGACTCGGAACGAGCCCTTTGAGGTGTGCATGCGACCTAGAAGTGTTCACCTAACAGCGGTATCATATTGACCTATACACTCTGCCCGCATCCACTCTGAAGGACGAAAGCAACATCAGCACAACACGGCGCTGCGACCTTTGCTTGTCACACTTACTGCTGGGAGCTCTGGGTTTGCAGGAGTGGTGGAATTTGAGGACTTTTTGGCTGCGGAGTCTTTAGATTATGCTATGGTAAAGGCCTGGAAAAGGTGAAATCCTCTCCGGATGGGCAGGCGTGCTTTTCTGGAAGTGCAAGCTCTGCTCTGCCCTGACGGCAGGTGTCAAAGAACAGCAGTAGAGCTGCACTCAAGGCCATTGCACACCCCATGGCCTTGAGGGGGGAGAGCCATGGTAGAAGGAGGGCGCCGCTCACACCATAAGGCATTGCGGGGGAAGTGACATGTACGAAGAGGGCGCCGCACACACACACGCACACACATTTCTCCTGTGGCTACGGGGTGCCAAAGGATTCGCAAGGGTAAGCATACACACGCATATTTCATATTTCATAGAGGTGGCATGGGCCCGGACCTGGATCGGGGGGAGGCGGATCGACGGGAAGGGGCGGAGAGGTTGGCGCTGATGGACAAAGCATGGGAGGACGCGTTCGAGGAGACAGACTATGCTACGCAGGATGGATCTGGTGGTGGGACGCAGGAATCTGAGGGAACGCAGCGTGAGCAGTCTGGGCAGGCCTCTGGTGGGGCAGGCGAGGCAGGCGCGATGGCATTGAGGCTTTTGGAGAGCATGGAGGATGTGCGGCGGGAGGCGGAGCATCTGGGCACTGTGGGGGGTCAAGGAGGGGCACCGCCGAGGCGCGATCCGGAGGAGCGCGCACAGGCGGGCTCAGCCACGTGGCGTCAAGTGTCGAGGATATCTTGAATGAGTGGGATGACCTTTCTTCGCCGGGCCCGGAGGGTGGGGTCTGGACTCAGGAGCAGAGTGGGGCCTCGACGGAGCAAGTAATGGCCTTGGCTGAGGGAGGGGTGGCCACCTTGATGGGGGCGAGCAGGCAGGTGGCCGGCCTTCTTGGGGGCGTTGATGGCATGGGGGGAACTGATGAGGATGACGGGGGAGATGTGGGGAGGTCCGCGGGTGGAGTTGATACATGCCGGGCCCCTCAGAGCCCGGGGGCCCATCCCGGCAGCGATGATCACTTACAACAGGTTGCACGGCAGCATACGGCATCTCATCAGCTTCCGTGCCCACCGGGCGAGGTTGCTGGCCGTGCCGGAACTAACAGTGAGCAGCTGTCGGGAAGGCGACGACCGGGTGGTGAACTATCGGCCACCGGGAGGGCTTGGGACACACAGGCAACTGCGGGGATGGGACCCCAAGTAAGAACAGTGCGGCGTGACAGTTACAGCGCAAGTGTGGAGCGCATTGCTCAAGTTCGCAGCTTTCCTCGCAAGGCAATCACAGCAAGGGCTGCAGTCATGCCGAGTTGGTGCGGGGGGTAGAGGGCTACAGGCGCAAGTCGGTGGTGGGTGCGCAAGTTCGGATGATGGCAACCCAGCTTATCATTGTCAGCCCCTTCAGACAGCCCTTGGGCATTCTGGCAGTGGCGTGGGTGGGCAAGCTCTCTTGAGACCAGGCTCTAGGGCGTGTAGGGGGCAGCGGGGTGTTGTGGGATGTGGGCTTGGTGGTGAAGGGGTGGCTCGATTGGCGGAGGTGAGCCGGCTCCAGAGACACAACAGCAGTGCGCCGGCAGAGCAGTCGCAGAGGGGCTCAGGTGGCCCAGTGAGGCTCAGGGAGCAGAGGGGTGGTATTGCGCGTGGGCTTGGTGGTGGAGATATGGCTCGCGCAGCTCGGGGGGCAGGGATGAACCGGCTTCAGGCACAAGGCAACCGTGCGCCGGTGGTGCGGATGCAGAGGGGCTCTGGTGGCTCAGCGAGGCTTAGGGGGTCCCATTCTTCACTAGTGAGCTCCGGAGAATCCGGATAAGTGTCCCAAAGTGTGTGTCGAATCCTTTGATCCCCGGCGTGGGTACACAGTGCAGCCGGTCTTCTGTGGCTACGGTGTGCCAAAGGAGTCGGTCCAAGGATAAGCACACACATTGATAAACCCGCATGGGCCCCTCCCATGGAAAAGGGGGAAAAGAATTCAGTCGGGAGCGTTTGCCGTGCTGAGGGGTAAAACACCCCCAAACGGCTTGGGTTGCTGGTGGTGTCCGTTAGATCTGGTTTGGACCCGGGCCCGTGATGATGGATCCGCACTTCTGGTGTGGTGGTCGTCGCTTGCCGTCGATCTCTACGGTCCACACCTTTTCTGGGATTTCTTGGCATCCCTGCTGGGGTTCTTTATACAAGGTGTTGGCTGTTGCCTTCGTCGGCCGGAACCTCGGTTGTGTATATTTTGTTTATATTCTGTATATTACGGGTTGTATATATTGGGGGCGTGAGTGAGCGGGCGACTGCCAGATGCTACATTGGTAGGGGAACAGGTCGAGGGTATCAGTGACCTTCCGGGCGCGGTTGTTACAGCCTCCCGCGCGGTTGGCATAGTTACAGGGTAGGTTATTATGGTTCTACTTCTTGGGGGTTATGAGTGCTGAGGGAGTGCTCGGATACTCTCGAAGGGGGCCGGCCCTCCAGGTCAACCCAGCCGATTGCCTTGTATATGACGGAGCTCTTCTAGGTGGTTAGCACCGGCCCACCCCTTTCCCCGGGGTAAGAGGCCACGATCAGCTCATTTCAGGGCGGTGGGGTCTGAATGTCGTTATAGCTCGTGGGGCGTGGGGTAGGATTTCTAGGGGCTGGGTGTTTGGTGGCGGGCGGCACTTGGCGGTTATCCTCAGACTTCATGAATATGGTGGTGGGGAGATGGCTCGAGCAGCTCGGGGGGCGGAGGTGAGCCGGCTTCAGAGACACAGCAACAGTGCGCCGGCGGTGCAGATGCAGAGGGGCTCTGGTGGCTCAGCGAGGCTTAGGGGGTCCCATTCTTCACTAGTGAGCTCCGGAGAATCCGGATAAGTGCCCCGAAGTGTGGGCTGAATCCTTTGATCCCCGGGTGTGGGTACATAGTGCAGCCCATCCCTTCTGGTTATGTGCTGCCAAAGGAGTCGGTCCAAGGATAAGCCACACACCACAGGGCATTGCGGGAGAAGTGCCAGGAGGGCGCCACACACACCACAGGGCAATGTGGAGAGGATATCTTAATGTTTTTACGAATTTCTTTGTGCCCGCAGCATTTTGGTCGACGAGCAATACAACGAGTATGATGAGGAGGATATGGAGGATTTAAAGGATTCAAATTTCATTTCTCTTAAGCTTATCAACTCAGCTCTCACGTCAACGTCCACCACAGTACGCGGACATGCATACTCAGGTCAGCCAGGACACCAAATTCGGCTTGGAACCATTGACGAGAAAACTGGCACTGTGAATGGTGGTGGCGACGTATTTGTGAGCACGAATGTGTCCACCTGGTTATATCACGCCGTGCAGGATGAACTCCATTGTCTATCTGCGACGAATGTGGAACAGGTGAATGTCTCAAGCGATTTCGCGGTCTGCCACGGGGTGCCGCACGGGGTACCGGTAAGCGTGGATAACACAACAAACACAACGAGCAGCGGGTATTATGATTATGCTTATGAATATGCTTATGATTATTCAGATCAAGCATCGGACAATTCAACTGCGGACAACATTTGCTACAGCGCGCATGTGTTGAATTCACAGATCGCTTCAAAAAGGGAGAATGACGATGCAGGTGACCCAGCCGCCCTTCTGCCCATCCTACAGGCCGGTGGTCCTCTGTTCCGCCCCATTCTTTCCCTCGCACTCGTCTCCCTACGTGCTTGTGCGCAATTTGTTTTCGCTTGTCCAAAGTCATGACCTGAGCAATGGCATAGCATGACCAAGCATATAAAGGGTCTGGCTCAGGCCGTGCCCAAGCTGAGGCCAGCGCCGTGGCATGGGTTCCTCGGTAGCTCACGCAGTTCGGCTTTGCCAAACAGTGTCTTCACGAAATTCTTATTTAGTTTCCTGAAGTTGGTTTGAATCAGCATAGCAACTCGGATTGGGTCTTGTGAAACAGTGAGCGTTTTCATCGTGATGGTGTTTGACGGAGGAGTTTATATGACTGTCACAGAACCCGAGGTGCGTGCAGCCCTGCCGACCAGATTGCATGAGCAAGGCGCTGTCCAGTGCCATAGTTCTTGTCATTTCGTGCGGAGACAGCTGGCGTCCCTCCGAAGGGCTTCGTATACATTTAGCATCATGTTAGTCTATCGTATGCGGCGAAATTATTTCAGTGCCGAATATACTTTTTGACGGTTCACAAAGCTTTATCCAGTGCCACACTGGAACCGGGAACAGAGAGCTACAGTTATTTTGCCCGCCTGACGGGCGAAATGCGCTTCCTTGCCGCCACCTGCATACCGTAGGAGAGAGTTCTGCAGCACTCAATCCGGGTGGGGTCTGATTTGTACCACGACAAAAGGATCCATGCGGGCAGGTACCAATGAAACGAGTAGAAACATGCTCGATTAGACATTCAGCACGCGGACCTATTGCGGCATGGGCATCCCAAAACACGCCACGTGGCACATTGCACTCGATCAATCATCTGCATTTTGGTCTGGAGCCAAGATCCGCATGGCTTTTGGTTAAAAGGGCTGTGTCTCCTCTCTCCTTCTGGCGCTCGTACGAGAGCAAGGCATGTTGTTTCCCCCTTCCGCATGTAAATCTCTCACTCCCCGGGTTGCAACTTGCCGCAGGCTCAAACATGCCCCGAGCAACAGATGCACCAAGGCGGGACGATGGGAGGGCTTCTTCCCGGAGGTCTTAGTACGAGCGGAGAGGAAGCCTTTACTCGCCAGAGGCAGTGGATCGACGCGATGCCGCAATATGACTCTGGGATAGTTTTCAGATGGGTGCGCACCCCCGTGGCCCCGATGGCCCCTTCCCGAGGCCCCCGGGGTGTCCATGCTGAGTGCTCCATTGATGAGGGTCAAGTGCGTGCATGAGGGGTGGGGTCCGCATTGCTCTTGGGGTGCCATAGCATTTGGTCATAGCCTATGCCTGCTCAGGCTGACTCGATCATCGTGGATGGCTACGGTGCTGTTCATACTGGTGCCGGCGTATGCCCGCTCGGCCTGGGAAAACCGTGCACCTACTCTGCCTATGACCACTGCCGATGTCATTGCGCCCATGGCTAGGTATCAGCTTCGCCGCTGACAAACGTGCGTGGTCGCCGCGAGCTCACTATAGGTGCTTTCTGTGCTCTCTAGTTCTAACCTCCCTCACTAAAGCTGCGGGTGGGTGATATGAAGTGATTGTGCCCACGCGGCAGCTTACCGAGCATATGCCAAGTGGTAGGCTTTCATTCACATTTGCCCATAGCACTCAGACCTGCCGAGTTGTTGAGACCTGGGGGCTGGATTGGTGCGGCAGGATGGGCCACGCGTGCTGAAGGAATCAGGCAACTGGGCCTTCTGCACTATGAAGGCCTACCTGATGCTCACCTTCCGATGGGTCAGTGGGGTGTCGGGGGGTATCCTCACCCCGCGCCTGAGCATCCAGCGGGCCCGGCTTAAACCCAATGTCTGCCCATACTGCCCCGCCTCCGATTTCTATAGCAGCGTGATGGTACAGGGGGAGATGTCCAGCATCATAATGGATAATCTAGGATATGTACAAGGAGGTGGATCCGAAAATTTCTTGATGAAGAACACGGCCAAGGTGCAGTCTCGCTGCTTCTCCCGTCTCTCGCAGTTTCCTTGTTCCCTCTCTCTTAAGCGGTCGGTAGTAGCATGCCAGCTCTCATAAGTCTCGGGTCAGGGCCAGGTTTCTAACCGTGCTTATCCCTGCCGCTCGCTGCATGTCACCCGCGGCTGAGGTGAGGAGCGCGGGGAGTGGTGTGCCTGGACACAGAAGTTCGCAATATGGCCATTCCACCAAGCGCTGTCAGAGGATGACGTTATGCACAGCTACAGCTATGGGGAGAAGGGTTGGGAGCAGACACTGGAGACGCTGAACTCAGTCACTCTCATCATCCTTTTGCTCAGCATCTTCATCGGCGCCATTGTGGGATTCGTTATGACGTTCCTGCTGTGGAAGGTGTTCGTGAAGCACTTCGAGGATCACCACGCCTATCTCTACCGCCAGCTCAAGTATTCCAAAACCACGAAGCAACTGGAGGCGGGCGGTGAAGCCAGGCAGCAAGCCACCGAGGACTTTGTCCCCCTGGTCATTCAGGCAAGGCCAGGGAGAAACACACCACCGGGCAGCCGACCTGTGGCATCTCATATCCCCATGAACCAAGAATTTCTGTCAAGAGTTGTTGCCAGGAGTCATTTGGAGACGCGCAGTCCGAGCGTCAGTGATCCCGCGCTCGCGATGTGCGGAGCTGCGAGGCTGTCCCTTGCCTGCAGGCCTGCCGCCGCGGGGTGCCGCCGGGAATGACGCGTGCTGCGGTGTGCAGGGAGCTTTTGTATCGAGGGTGGTGAAGGTGGAGCCGAACTTCCTGCCCCAGTCGAAGCGCAACCCCTTCGAGAACACCGTCTTCTTCCACATCGAGGTGCTGATGGACCGTCTGCGGCGATCCTTAGTGGATCCCCTCGAGCTCTTTATTTATAGCCTTCCGCAGGGATCGGACCAGGCCCCGGACCTGGGCGACCAGACGGAGACCAGCGATCTCAAGGCGAAGAAGCAGCCCAGCGTGTCTTTGACCCGCTTCGAGGAGGAGTACCACCAGTTCTGTCTGAAGATCGGCGTTGTGCCGAGCGGCTCCATCAAGGTGCTGCACCTCCCCTCGAGTCGGGCAACTCTCCAATGCAGGCGCGTCGAGTCGAAGCCTACTGGATGGGCGGTCGCGGGCTCGCCAAGCGCATCCCGGGGCATGTTGCGTTCGGCCATTCCAACTCAGGGAGAGGGCCCCTTCAACTGTCCAACGCACGAGCAAGAGGGGAGAGCCCGGAACGGATGGTATGACAGGGATGGCACAGTCGAGCGGATGCGGCGGGCAAATGATGTGTGGCAGAGCACAGCACAAGTGCATTTTGCACTGCGCCAACCCAAGTGCCCCCCTAATGCACCCTCTGACGCGCTCTCCAATACGTTTATAAAGGCGTCACCCGATGCTCCCCCTGTGGACCACCCTAATGCATTCCCTTGTGCATTTTGCACTGCGCCAACCCAAGTGCCCCCCTAATGCACCCTCTGACGCGCTCTAGCACGCCTCCAGATGCCAAACCAAAGGTGCTACCCGCTACGCCCACTGATGATTCCCAAATGCACTACTCCCTGCTGCGCCCTCCGATTTGCCCCCCTTTTTGCCACCTGGCGCGTTGCTTAACCCCTAACCAGCTCCGCGTTACGCTAGCGTAACAAGCTTGATGTGGAGAAACCCGTATACATGCAAGTTTGTGCTCAAATTTGGCCGGAATATGCATTTAAAGGTTTCTACATCCACCCTTGGGTATATCGTGACGTATTGACCGATGTGACCGGACATATATGTTCGCCATATATCTCACACATTAACTTTTGCGATGATGCAAAACCTTGAAAATACGCGTCGTTGAGGGCTTGAGTCTGTCGCCAAAATTCGCTAAAATGAGCCTAAAATGGAACCATCCCTCCCAATAAGGGTGTAGATGGTACGCACTCACATGATGGAAGACTACAAATAATGCACGTACGTTCATACAGCATTACAATGGCATATATACCCTCATTTATGACAAAAAAAGAACTCAAATCTGCCTTAAGTATGGGAAAACATTCCTTGAGTGTGGGAGAACATTGAAAATCAGTGTTTTGAAAATGTTTTTTTCGATTAATTATGCCATATTTCGCTCGTTAATACATATTTGTCGGTGTACATGCATGCTATCGATTAGAGATGTTTTAACATGGGCAATGCCCAAGTTTTGATGAGGAAAGCGGTCAAAAGCATCGGAAGTATGTGCCATCAAAGGAGTGCTTTCATAGAATTTTAGCTTCCAAAGCATGCAATTTTGGTTGGATATTCCACATTTCTCGATATATATGATGGATTTGTGTGCACCATGACTCTCCCAAAATACTTTGATGACTATGCAACGCATGTATGGTAGTGTACATATATTTTGATGCAATCAAAGTTCTTTCATAGGCGATTTTTCAAATTCACGTATTTTGGGGAATGATTCTCATCGCTGGTTAGGGGTTAAATGCCGCCTGCTGCGCTCTCCGATTTGCCCCCCTTTTCGCCACCTGGCGCGTTGCTTAAATGCCGCCTGCTGCGCCCTTCGATTTGCCCCCTTTTCGCCACCTGGCGCGTTGCTTAAATCCCGCCTGCTGCGCTCTCCGATTTGCCCCCCTTTTCGCCACCTGGCGCATTGCTTAAATGCCGCCTGCTGCGCCCTGCGGTCCTCGCTCACCTCGACTTGACGGATGTCCGGATCCCTCGATGCTGGCTCAGTTTTGCCGGGCTTGGCGTGCAGGACAAGAAGCTGATCTTGACCATGGCCGGCTTGAGCATCACCAAGCGGGCGACCACCGCGGACTGCTTCTGGCTCATGCAGTGGCGCGACATGAGTAACGGCACCCTGGAGGCCCTGGCGCAAGATACCCAGCAATCCAGCCTGACTGACAGCCTCACCCAGTTCCTCAAGACCCACTGCATTCTGACAGGAGACACAACGGATCAGATTCCAATGGAAGAGCTGGCCCAACGCTACAACGCCTTCTGCCAGCGTCTGAGCATCCCCCCCAAGCAGAGAGTGTCGATCACCTCCACCACCCAGCAGGCACTCGCCCCCCACTTCCGTCTGCACTCCCCTCCGCGCTGCCGTGCCGCTGGAGAGGCGTATCACCTGTCAAGCTTGATCTGTGCGCTCCACCCCCCCCGGATTGATTCCAGCTGCAGGTTCAGGCTAGGGCGTGCATCGGCCATGGGCGTGCGCAGAGAGTCGCTGGAATGCGAGCGCACGGCGCGCGCCCACACCAGCCATCACAGGGCTTGGCCCTTTCACTCCTCCCCACCCCTCCTGTTCTCGCCTGCCGGGCATTCCCAGCTTCCATCTGAAGCTCGCCGGTCGCAGCGCTCTCCGCTCGATGTGTCGAATGGGCTCGTTGGGGCTAACACGCACACGGTGGCCTCCGTGGTTCGACCCGGCGCCTTAGGCCCTCGATTGGCGCTTCTTCTGTGGCCTCCATCATTCGGGCTTGGCCTCTGAGCTGAGTCTGAGGGGAAAGCTTGGTTTACAGATTCTGCAGTTCGGGGCAGTGATGCGACCACGGCACGAGGAGCACATGCTGCAGGGCATTCAGCTGGACACATCGCACGGGCGGGTGCAAATGAAGTTGGATGAAATGAGCATGCTAGACCTCAAGTCCAAGGTCCTCAACGTCAAGTCCAAGGTGCGGACGCCGTTCAACCGCGCCGCGCCTGCTCCTCGCCTCGAGGGCGCTGGCTCAGAGGCGAGTCTCCGCGAAGGCCCTCGTCACGACGTCATCAGCACAGGTAGTCCGTCTGGTCTTGCCACGACTAATCGGATGGGGCGATTCGTAAGAATGATTCATGGTGCCCGCCCGCGTAGGTGGAAGCCACGCACAAGGAGTTTCGTAAAATGCACCAGAGCATCCACGACTTCGCGGGCAAGGTGCGGACACCATTCACCTGCGGGCACTTACTCCCGCCTCCGCAGCCACAACCACAAGGGCCCTTGCTTCGGGTCTGGCCTCTCTGCAGGCCCTCGCCGTGCCATTATCAGCATGGGTACCCCGCCAGGTCTCGCCTCCTCTAGTGGGCTGCCGTGATTGGTCAGACTGATGATGTTCCCGGACGCCCTGCAACACTTGGAACACATCTGTGACATGATGTGACTTCTGGGCGGCGCTTCGAGCACAGCAATTGCAGTTTGGCCAGATCCGCCAGATCCGCAGATCCGCACCCCCTTCGCACACCTCCCGCGCCCTGGCGCAAGGACATCCGCGGGCAGCCCCACCTCGGGCACCGCTGGCTTTGGTTCATGACTTAGGCGAAAATTGGGTCCGGCCTCCCGACCTGCTGGAAGCAACCCTTACCAAAATCTGGTTGCTGTAGCCTGCCCGCAACTGCTGCGCGTGCGGCTTATTTGCCATCCAGGCATGGCACGCGCGCGGCATGTGTAGCGCCTTATTCAGCAGGCACTGTGGGGCTGACTCGTGTTGCCTGCCCTGTTTATGCCAGCCCTACCGCTTCTCCCGCTCATCACAGCCGTACATACCTGATCACCGGCTCCTGCTGGGAGTCGTGGAGACACGATGGATTGCTGGGGCCGGCTATGAGGCGGCTGATTGAGAGTGATCGCGGCTCTTGTCCGTGTGCAGCATGGGGATGCGAAGCCGGGCAAGGTGAAGAAGAAGATGAGGCAGGCCCAGCAAGACAAGGCAGCAGACAAGGTGGTGCTCGATAAGGTGATGGGTGCGAAAGGATTTATAGAGACAACCGTACAGCCAAAGCTCGAGGTGCGCCTACTGCGGCTCCCATGTTCCTGCCCAGGTCTCGACCAAGTTGGCTTTGTCTTGTATGCTGTTGCACGCAGAGGCATGCTGCGCTATCCTCCGGGTGCCAGGGCCTTACATCTGCGCCTTGCTGCGGCGACAAGGTCAGCTGACGGCGGCTCCCGCCGCAACGGAGTTTCCACAGGAGACGGGCGTGCGGTTTGAGTGAGACTTGAGACTTGAGTGGATTTACGGGGGACGGCTTGGCTGCTCAGAGCTTCATGGACCGCCTCGTTGCGACGGCCTTCGTGGAGTGCGAGTGCGGGCTGACGCGGCCGCGCATGAGCACAAAGAGCTGGTTGTACCTGGTTGTGAAGTGTGTCCTCAACCCGCACTCGCGGCTATGGGACGTGCTGGTGCCTTTTGTTCAGGTGCATTTGTGCCCGCCACTGCTGGAAGCCCCTCCCGATGCAGCTCCCCTCCTCTCTTTCCCCGCCTTCTGCATCGTTTGCCAGATAGGTGGATGGCCTCCCGAGCTCATGTTGGAATGACGGAGGGCTTGTGCTTCGAGCAGTGCGCGGTGGTGTACGCGATCCCACTGCCCGCCTTATTCTACACCTTCGCGATGCAGAACGTGGACGCCGTAATGCATGTTGTGGAGCCCGAGGAGGAAATTCTGACACTCCAGGATTTAATGACATATGGCTTGGTGTTCCCGGATGAAGTGATGCAAAAGAAGCTCCTCCAGGCCCGCATCATCACCAGAATCATGATCATCACAATCCCTGCATGGTACCTTATCGCCACGTTGGCGTTGCTCTGCCACATCAACAGCCTACGTGCCTGGAATCCCCAAGGGTTCGTCGTGCAGGCTCCCTTGAAGCTGGTGCTGACGTACACCTTCAACGGTCAGACATCTTGCACCCGCCGCCTGCTCATGCCACGGGGTTTGTTTTGAGCAGCGGAAGCTCATAGTTTTCTTAGATCCACAAGTGCGTGATGATGATGAAACCACAGGAGTGTCTCAGTGCAACTTGAGCGATGCCTCGTGCTTCCCTTTTGCTGCAAATTTGCTGAGAAGTACTGCGCGTGCCAATGTCAGCCTGTCCCGTTGGCAATACTCTCCCAAGCCAGCCCCTGGTGTTTTGGTTTAAATAGACCCATGTATGACAGCCAGAATAACTTTCAAACCCTAAAGGTGTCCTGTGCAGGGGAGTCAGGATAACCCGGGACGCCCCTATGCCACCAGACTGGCCCATCACCCGAATGGGTGGATGTGATTCCATTGGGTGGGTGGATGTGATTCCATTGGATGGGTGGATGTGATTCCATTGGATGGGTGGATGTGATTCATTGGATGGGTGGATGTGATTCCATTGGATGGGTGGATGTGATTCTATTGGATGGGTGGATGTGATTCCATTGGATGGGTGGATGTGATTCCATTGGATGGGTGGATGTGATTCCATTGGATGGGTAAATCTCTTCTGGCTTTTTGGGTCCAAGCCGCATAATTCCCTCTGCGCTGGCATCAACTGGTGTGAACACGCCATTCACATGGTGCTGCGATACAGGCTGGCGCCCCCCCAACGCAACCATTGATGCGGCCCAACCCCCCGCTTTTCCCCTCCCTCCATCTAGCACGTTCCGGACTGTAGCATGCGTCTGGCTTCACATGCCCAGTGTGGGGTCTCATCAGCGTGGGGCATCGTCGGTGTGGGGTCTCATCAGCGTGGGGCATCGTCGGTGTGGGGTCTCATCAGCGTGGGGGCATCGTCGGTGTGAGATCTCATCAGCGTGGGGCATCGTCGGTGTGGTCTCATCAGTGTGGGGCATCGTCGGTGTGGGGGTCTCATCAGTGTGGGACATCGTGGGTCAATGAGATCTCTCATCAGTGTGGGGCATCGTCCGGTGTGGTCCTCATGTCAGTGTGGAACATCGTTCCGGTGTGGAAGGTCTCATCAGTGTGGGGCATCGTCGGTGTGGGAGTTCCGTATTGGGACCTTCTCGAAAGGGTAATTATGTTATGCCGGAGTTTGCAGTGGTGCAGTGGGCAGCAAGAGTAATAAGCTTCTGCCATGTGGCACCCAGAGGTCAAAATAGCCTTGTGCCCCCCTTCGTATACGTGCGGCCTCTGAGGATACAGCGGGGGAGGGAGGGCTGGGCGCTGCCTGTGCAGGCTTGTGCTTGTTCTACGTCTTCATATACATTGCATGGACAGGCATTGCCTCCAGCTGGATGATGCTGGGGGCGATCCTCAACCCCAATCGTTTCCTGCCTTATGGCGTGGCCGTGGCAACCGTCTTCACTGTGGCGTCAGAGCGGTGCGCCTGCCTGGCGATGCGATCTACCAGTGCCAGGTTTTGTCAGGAGGTATGCATCAGCGGGTGTGATCGGGCCGAACCTCGCTAACGCAACAGCCGTCCACGCCATCTGTCTGCACGGTATATTTTACATGATCTGGGCAAGTCCAATGCTCGCTCGTCAAGGGCACAACCCTAGGCTCCCGAAAAGAAAAAGAAAAACCTACGCTCCCTTTCGAGGGATGTGGGGAGTTTTAGCCTCCCCTAGGCTCTCCTTTACACTTTCTTATCCCTTGCCCTGTTTTTTGTTGCTTTCTTGTTTCTGGTCCACTTCTCTTCTGTAGGTCATGTATATTGCATGGGCAAAGTCCACCGTGGTGGTGTGTATTTTTTCCAGTAGTGTGTGAGCTTCCTGTTTGTTAAGTCCTAGTTGAGTCAGTATCCTCCTGTTGTGTTCATATATTGTCCCCGTTCTTCCCATTACAATCACATGGAGTTTTGTGTTTATTCCTTTCTTTCTCAGGAGTTCCGTCATTGGTCCGTATTTCTTCCACTTCTTGTGTAGTGCTTTCTCCCAGTTTTCGTCGTCTGTGTGTGCTACTTCTATTAGGCGGAGCTTTGTTATTGTCACTATAGCTGGACTGCTATTTGTTGTGTGTTCCGTTCCTTCTATGAGTGCTATGTCCACTTGGTGTAGTATTGTGTCCTTTCCGTCCATTGGTCCCGGTTTATTTTCCCTATCTTCCCTGCATTCTGCCCCGGTGAGTATTGTTTCCGGTAGTGCCCTTTCTGTTGTTCCTCCTTCTTGTGCTTGTATTTGGCATCCTCCTTTTCTTCCCTTCCTAAGTGTGTCCGTTATGAGTTGTACGTGTTTGTTCGCTCTTGATGGGATGATGGGATGTGGCTGTCCCTGTGGTACCCTTCTGACGGGTACTGCCTCTTTGAGGGCGTCGGGGATTCGTCTGCGGCTGGCTCTATTTATGTCCAGTGCCTTGGGGCTTTTTCACCTGCCGGGGGACTGGTGATCGACACCCACTTTATGGGGTACTGGCATCTCGTTGTTAACGGGGACGGCCACTGGAATGATTTGGATGATGGGATGTGGCTGTCCCTGTGGTACCCTTCTGGCGGGTACTGCCTCTTTGAGGGCGTCGGGGATTCGTCTGCGGCTGGCTCTATTTATGTCCAGTGCCTTGGGGCTTTTTCACCTGCCGGGGGACTGGTGATCGACACCCACTTTATGGGGTACTGGCATCTCGTTGTTAACGGGGACGGCCACTGGAATGATTTGGATGATGGGATGTGGCTGTCCCTGTGGTACCCTTCTGGCGGGTACTGCCTCTTTGAGGGCGTCGGGGATTCGTCTGCGGCTGGCTCTATTTATGTCCAGTGCCTTGGGGCTTTTTCACCTGCCGGGGGACTGGTGGTCGACACCCACTTTATGGGGTACTGGCATCTCGTTGTAACGGGGACGGCCACTGGAATGATTTGGATGATGGGATTGTGGCTGTCCCTGTGGTACCCTTCTGACGGGTACTGCCTCTTTGAGGGCGTCGGGGATTCGTCTACGGCTCGCTTTTTGGGAGTGTCTTGGATTCGTCTGACGCTAGCTCCCTCTCCGTGTACAGTGCTCATGGTTATTACACATGCCGGGGGACTTGTGTTCTTTGACCTTGATATGAGTACTGGCGGATCGCTGTGAACGGGGACGGCCGCCGGGTGGAAGTGGGTTTTGGGAGGCGGTTATCCCCGTGGTGCCATTCTGGCGGGCACTGCCTCTTGGAGAGCTCGGTAGATTCGTCTGTCGTGCTGCGAGGAGAGGCAGAAGGTGGTGGTGTACACCTTCTGTGTTTTCCCTTGAATTTTGTGGGGAGCACTTAGGCGCCCGCATGTTTCCTTTTTTTGACATGGGGTGGCCATGCTGTGTGGTGTGACTGCATTCATGACATAACCATGGACCAACAGGTCCCATCCATCGACCGGGAGCCACTGGGGGGCATGCCAGCAGGGTCCGCTTACTCCGTAACCCAGAGACCAACAGTTGTTTGGCGACGATCGGTCACATCGTATCACCTTTCCATGCTGCTTTGCATTTGGGTTGGGAATATGTATGCGTTTGTGGTATCTTGTCACGGCCCCGCCCTGCTCTTGATTTGCTTCTCACATCCACTGGGATGATGGTGGGTTGGCTTTTGCTGGCCGATCTCATGCCGTTCAGTGTTTGTTCGCTCTTGTAACCCAGAGACCAGCAGTTGTTTGGCGATGATCGGTCACACCGTTTCATCTTTCCATGCTGCTTTGCATTTGGGTTGGGAATATGTATGAGTATGTGGTATCTTGTCACGGCCCCGCCCTGCTCTTGATTTGCTTCTCACATCCACTGGGATGATGGTGGGCTGGCTTTTGTTGGCCAATCTCATGCCGTTCAATGTTTGTTCGCTCTTGTTGTAATCATGGCATGTACTGCCTTGATTTTGCATCCTCCCAGTACATGTCCTGGCCATATCCTCATGCTTTTTGCGTATGTGGCTTTGCCTTGTTTGCATGCCGGGCATTGCCCCGTGTGCTTTTTAATTTTCTTTACCGCTTCGTGGTCTTGTGCGGGCAGGACTCTGTACCTGCATTTAAATATTGTTTTTCTTTCCTGCAGTTTGTTTGGGTTTTTCACGAATTAGGTTGACATTTTCCTCATCGCTTTGTCCCCTAGGAGGTGTCTCATTTCCTGGTTCAGCCATTGCTCCGTTACTGCTCGTTCCTCTTTCGGTATTGCTTGTCTTTCCTGGTGGTCCGCTTCCTTCGCTAGGTCTTGTTGTATTTCTTCTAACTCCGCCTCTCTTTTAGGTTCTTCACTATTTCCTGTACCTCCTGGTCTTTTGTTGTCATCCCGGTTTCTTTTATTTCGGTTTGCTTCGTGGTGTCTTGCACTGCTGTATTTTGTGCCTTCTCCTGTGCTGTCTCTGCTGTTGGTAGTCGTGTTACTTCTTCCCATTCATCCAGTATCGTGTATGCCTCCGTTTCCGCTTCACATGTTGGCTCGGTGGTTATTCGTGTGGCCGTTCTTTCAGTTTCTTCCCATTCGCGCAGTATTGTCTCTCTTCCATATCCATTCCTTGCTGCAAATGCTTTTCTTGCTCTTCCTCCCACTCCCTTAATTGCATTTCCTCCTCCATGTTTTCGTTCTCGTTCCCCTTTTGCTGGGTGTTGTTAGTTGGGTTTGCTGCTTTGCTTTAGCGCTTTTTTAGCTGTTCATGCCAGTCCTTTGGTTCTCCTGTGAGTGTTTTCAACATCCCGCCAGCCTTGGCTGTTGCGCATTTCTTTTCCTTATGGTGTTGGCTATGTGTGATTTTGTATTGCATTGTGTCCTGTCAGTTCTGTGTCTATCCCTTCCACCTGTATCATTGCTCTAATTTTGGCTGTGTTTTTGTTTTCCATTGAGTTTATGTACTCTCCTTTCTCGCAGGCCTTTTTTGCCTCCTTGTCCGCATTTTCATTTCCACTTATTCCAGTTTGGGCCTTTACTTTCAGTATTTCTACTTTGTACCCCTGTATGTTGTGCTTTTCGACTTTCTTGAGTATCTCGTATAGTAGGTCACTGTGTTGCTGGTGTTCCATGCTGTGTGACGCTCTTCTCGTTTTTGTGAGTAGTTGTATTCCCGTCAAGCTGTCGGTGCAAATAGTGAGAGTTGTTTGTATGTCTTGGTTCATTGCCTGTGTATTGCCATCAGTTCCGCCTTATTCACTGTTTGCTGCTGGCCCGTCCACCTGTAACCTTTGGCATTGCTTTGCTGGTTGTTGGTCCACCATATTCTCGCCCCTGTCGCCGTTTCCTTTCCTCCTTCCTCATTTTCTATTTCTTTTGCACACAGATCATTGCCAAAAGGCACACTGCCTGCCCCGAAGGGCCATCCATTACACAAAAATAGCTTTTATCTGACCGGTGCTGTCTAAGCTACCAGCCAGACTTACCAGAGTTAGTGAAAGTCTATTTTGATGGATGCATTTCTTTGAAATAAACCTCTGCAAAGTGAACAGAGATTCCTGGGTTGGGGGGGTAGGGAAGGCAAAAGAACAGAGCTGAAGCCGATGTAGCTTCACGGGCTTTTTGCCTAGTTTCTGTGCCTACTACACGTGACACGAACCGTCACTAGAGCTGCAATGCATGTCACGGGTCATGTGATCTACACGTGGCAGAAACCACTAAAATTCCACTGTGCTCCAATTTAAACATTTCTTTTGCACACGGATCATTGCCATGTCTTCAGGGATATGTGCCGGCACTCTCTTACTCCATCGGTGCTGCTGCCTGCTGCCATCCCGGTGTTAGCCACCCGAAGTAGTAGACCATGTCGGCGTCTGCTACTACTGTGGGGTCGATGTAGGCGTGTACTGCCGAAGACAGTTGCACCCACCCCCCGAAGAAGCATACTTTTTCCATCACTACTCCCACTGCACGTGAGCATGTAGTGGCACCCTTTCGGGTGCAGTGGGCTGTGTGTAATGCCCCCCTTCCGGAGGGACACACCCCACGTGCCCTAAGGCACAAGCAATCTATTCGTTCGCATCAACGTTCTTGAACTGCTTCTTCTTGTCACACGGCAGCCTCCAGTAGCTGGCCGTGTCTGCTGCTTTTGCTGTACTTGTCGTAGCAGCCTGCAGCCAGTCATCATCCCGAGTCTGCTCCCACCGATCGAGCAGCTCGTGCAGCTCTGCCACCCCCTCCCGTGGGATGCAGAGCCTCCTCTTACACAAGAGGTGGTTCTTGCCTTTTTCCTTCTCGAGCACGATCGAGAGTCCGTTGCTGTCCCTCAGCAAGCTCTCCCGCAGCATCGCCGTGCCTGTCTGCGGTTTGCCAAACGTCACAAACGCCACAACCACGTACACACAAGCACGGAAGAGTTTCCGTTGTTCTTCAGTCGCAAGAGGCAACTGAAGAGCAGCTTTGTGTACACACCTCACTGCCGAAGCTGGCAAATAAGTTCTCACCGTCTCCGTGACGTTCTGCTGCTCTGCTGCCGCTGTCTGCATCGCCGTCATGCCCTTCACAGCACGTGTGACAGCCCGGCCCTTCGCTGGCCCCGGGTAGTCGAAGTCCTCGTTGAAGCTGTTGATGGCTGACAAGTACGGCTGAAGGGAGGTGCCCTTCACCGTACCTGCTTTCTGTAGGGCGGCCATGTACAGTTGCACAGTGGCTGCTGTTGCCGGCAACCACCGTAAGTTCTCCTCGGTGCAGAACTTCACGAACTTCTTCCAGTGCCCCTCGTAGTTGTCGGCTGTCGATTTCTCCAGCGCCACTGCCTGCATCGCTGCTGTTGTGTCGGAGTACTGGTTGTTTCCCAGCTTCTCCGTCCAGTGTCTCAGCAGCACAGTCTTCCACGGAGTCGCCGTCACCTGCTGCTGCGGATCTTCTTCTTCATTTTCCGAGGGAAATACTCGATATTTCTCCTCCTTCAGCACGACGTTCTCCTCGTCACCGTCGTCGTATATGATCTTCGTTCTTCCATCTTCCTCTGTGGCACCCACAATCCTAGGGTACCACACCTGGTCCTCCGGCCCAAATACCTCTATTTTGCAACCGGGTCTCACCTCTTCTTCTGGCTTGTTGATCTCCTCGTCGCCTTGTCCTGCCCCCACACCACCCGCTCTCAAGTGAACACTCACTGGGAGCCAGGGATGTGAAACAAGACTGCGTCCCAGCTGGAGGCTCCGAGCAGCTCGGACCCTCCCAGCCTGCTGGGAGGGAAGAGGTCCCTGCGTCGGGGCACGATCACCACCTCCGCAGCCAGCGCCTCCAGCTCTCGGAACCACGATTGCCCCGGCCAGTACGGTGCCACCACTGTCACCACCGTCGCTGCTGCTCCTTCTTCTCGCAGCTTGTGAGCCACCTCGTCGAGTAGGCCCCACGGAGGATTCACCAGTTGTGCTCCCCCCGCCAGTCGTGCGCTAGTGAGTCCACCCCCCTCGCAGCCCGGGTCGTGCCAGGCACTGTAGTACCTCGGCAGCTGAGCCGAGATCTCCGAGGCGAAGCGGTCCACGGAGTGCTCGCCCCACTGCTCCTCGGCGTACTTGAACCACTTATTGTTGATCCTCCAGTCGTCGAGGTCCTTGTCTCGCGACAGCCGATCCGCCCACTCGTTGGCCTCGCTGCGGATGTACCTTGCCTGCAACTCGATGTCGTGTAAGTCGAGGAGCAACCAGAGCTTCCGCATACGTCGCATCAGCTCCGGGTTTCGTGACGTGAAGTGCGAGAGCATCGCCACCACCGCCTGGTTGTCGCAGTACAGCCGTACTACCTTCCCCTCTAGCCCGGAGAGGAACGATCTGACCGTCTTGTAGACCGCTTTGAGCTCGAGGTGGGTGATGTGCAGCTTCTGAAGCTCGTCGTTCCAGCGTGCTTCCTTCTTCAGCTTTAGCACCCCTCCCCACGCAAACAGGGAGGAGTCGGTGTGTAGGTTCACCCTCGTCGGACTCCGCCAGATCTTGCGCCCATTCCACCGGCTCGTTGCCGGCAGTTTGGCCCACCATTGTAGGTCTCCCCAGGCTTGCCTCGTCAGCTTCACCTTGGATCCCTAACTGTTCTTTTTGCCGAGCACGAAGTAAAGCTCGCGAAGGTACAGCCTCGCCGTCGGGACAGCAAGGTACACCGACTGACAGAGTCCATTGAACATTGCCAGCTCTCGAGCTTGCACCCAGCGCTGTTCTCGAGTGGCTCGGCAGAGGATCGCCGTGGCCTTGGAGTGGATCTTCTTGAGTATTCTTTCCGTCACCCGGAATAAGCCCTCCTTGAAGTCCGCCTCGAGCCCCAAGTGCTCCACCAGCTGTGTAGGCTCCCAGTGACCCTTCTTCTCGTTTCGGAATAACCCAAGTCGAGGTAGAAGTTTGCTCACTCGATCCCTCTGCACGAAGGCATCGTCCTGCGTCTTGGTGATCACCATGAAGTCGTCCATGTAGGCCAACACCCTCGCTCCTGCTTGGTCCGAGCCTCGTCGAAGTCCTCCTTCTCGTCGCCTCACCGCCCAGCGTCGTCGTACTTCTTGTCCATATCTCAGCTTCTTGACTTCGTGCCGATCCTCCCCCGCTTGCGGAGAGCGAATCAGCTCCACGAGCGTCTTCATCAACTTGACAAAGATTCATGGTGAGTCCGTCCACCCGAAGGGGAGTGCACCGCACTGGTACAACACCCACTGGGTGTCGAACTGCATGAACTCCTGAAAGTCCGGGTCAATCCCCACTGCGTGGTACCCGTCCTTGAGATCGAAGGTGAAGCACCAGTCGCCCTGACTCGCCAGCCTTCGCAGCTTCTTCAGGGTCGCCATCTTGCACTTGGACTTCACGCAGAACTCGTTCAGCCACCGGAAGTCCATCACCAATCTCCAAGAGTTCGTGCCTGGCTTGGGCACCAGAAACACCCGCGAAACGTGACGTCCTCGGCGTGCCCGTACCCATGCTCCAGTCTTCAAAGACCTGGCCGTCTCGATGTCCAACCACTCCTGCTGCTGCTGCGTCAGATCCCGCAGAGAGGTCCCGTGGTCGAAGTCGGGTGGTGGGCCTTTCACCCACCGCATCTTCGCTCCTCGAGCGATCCATTGCAATGCTTCGCTGCTCGCGCCTCCAGCGCGCCATGCTCCTTTGCGACAACGTACATACTCCTGTATCGTACGCTGTTCGACCTGAACCCCCGGAGCGAGAGGGGTTAGGTCAGGTGGCCCGAGGCACATTTAATTCCCCTTCCCACGGGTATTAGCTGCCTTACCGCCCTTACCCGGGGAATTCGGAGGAGGAGCTCGATCTCCTCCACGACCACCTCCAACTCGATGGTCGCCACGTTGTGCTCGGTTTGCAGCACCAGCCGCCTGCTTCGCCGTCACCGTCATCACGCTCTTGGCCTTGGAGGCGTCGAACTTTGCCAACCACTTTGTCAGGATTGTGTCCGCCACCACGCCCTCAGTGCCCGCGTAAATCTTCTGCTCCATGAAGGCAAGCTTTTCCCGTACAACTTCAGCTCCACCGTGAGCTTCGTTGTCTCCCTCGAGCATCGCCCTGTACCCGATCATGGTGTAGCACAACAACCCGTAGACGCCCTTCTTGGTGTTGTGCCCCCGCAGCATCCTGTTCCACAGATCTTCCAGGAGCGGAGTGTCTGCCTCAGGCACGTTCTGCAACAGGTCCACGGTTGCCTCCTCGTAGAAGATTGCGTCGTGGAAGTACGCCAGCGCTGGTCCCAGGACCATTTGCTCGTACTTCATCGACGAGTTCGACTTCTTACTCAACGCAGCGTGTGTCTTGTCCCCGTAAAGGTCGAACAACTTGGGCATCGCATCAGTCAGAGTGTCCGGACGCCTCGCCTCGTCCCTTGCGCCTCGTCGCCCTGATCTGCGTCTTCAGAAACGGAGGTGGCACCCTGTTCTGCTGCCGTCCCGCAACATTTCCAGGCCGCTGTCCGGCGTCCATGATTGGACGCCTTACATTGCGCTATATTATCGTATAACACGGCTTTATCCCAAGCGTCAAATAGGTCGCATCGTGCTGGACACTCCTCCCCTCATGATCCGCTTTCCCGCGGCGCTTCTCGCTCGATAACACGCCACGCCTGCCACTGAAGGCACGACTTCAAAAGCTCCCTGGGCTTCTTCTCCTGTGTATGTGAAGGGTCTTGGCTGAGCTGACGACCAGGTGGGTGGGGTGGCAGTTACGCCCGCCTTAAACGGATGTACGATGGCACGTTGGAGAAGCTGAACTCGGCCGTGTCGGATGTCATCAACGACGTACTGCTGAAACCTCTCACGCTCGTGGCTTTAGCGGAGGAGACGCTCGACCCCCTGCAGATGGAGGCCGTCACCAATCTGACGCGGATCCCGGGGATGGCGGGCCTGGACACGGAAGCCATCCTGGCCACCATCGGCACTGGGGACATGGCGGCGACCACAGCTCAACTCGCCGCGCAGCCCCTCGTCATGTCCATCGGCATGGCCCCTGAGGCAATCGAGGCCATTCTGAACGGCAACCTCGATGTGCGCCTTTCGCTGCCCTTCCCCCGACGTCCCGAAGCGGGCTTGTCTGAACAAAGGTTGGGCTCGAGCTGCTCACACACTGCGCACAGAGTCGGTGGTGCGCGCGGGCCATGCTGATTGGGCACATCAGTGCCCTGCCTCGAGCCTTCACCCAATCGAAGTGATCCGGGCTGAGTTGGGGATGTCCTTGCGATGGATGCCGCTAGCTTCACCGGGGCATCTTGTATAGCCAGGCTTAGACGAGGGTGGCATGCGTGGACCACAACCATGGCGTACATGCGGACGGGTTGTGTTAGATGCAGCATACATGCTTGGGCTTCGTAGGAGGACACGTGGCGGGTGGCAAAGGGGAGGTCTTGCTTGCGCTCCATGGAGGCTGCCATGCAAGAGGGCCTGAGATCGGTGCCCTCCGCATGCAAGCGCACCGTCGTGCCGCCCCAACACCCCGGCCTTCTCCGGCAAAGCGTTATGCGGGACAGGGTCGCTGCGGTGAAAGGGATATGGCATTCTACCCCTAGTGGCAACCACGCCGGCTTGGCCCCATCCTGCCAGACCCTATTATCTAGGTTTTGCATCCCTGTTGTGGCAGATAAGCAGCTTCATCAACTCGCCATGCACCAATACCCATCACGAGGGCCCCCACCAATACCCCCCAGGTCCTTACAGGTGTAAGTGGCACTGAAAGTGGTAACAACCGTTGATACACTCTTTCGAGCTGCCTGCAAGCACTTAAGCATCGACATAGCACAGCGGGAGCATGTGCAGATTACCACTCCCCACCTCCCCAGCTCTCCAGCTCTCCAGCTCCCCAGCTCCCCAGCTCTCCAGCTCTCCAGCTCTCCAGCTCGGTCCAATCATCCCGGAGAGCCCTTCTACACGCACTAAGGATTGCATCTGTTTATGGACGGAATTCCCTCCCCGGAGCCGGGTGCTGGTAGTGCCTCCCGTTCTGTCCGAGGCTTTGTACCCCGGCGATGGCAGTGGCAACCAGCTTCTTTCATGGCGGCGTTCAGCTCACCAGAGCCATTCATGTCCGCTCCGGCAGAACTTCACCACTTTCTCAGCCACCGGGTCGTAGAGCCAATTTGTCAAAGAGTCTTCCTCGTGCCGCACATACGTCAGTTGCCGCGCTTCGTAGCTGAGCCTGCGGCCTTCGTAGCCTGCGGCCTCGTGCATGAGGATCGCAGTGAGCATGCGCCAAACACCCAAATACCTTCAGGTCACGGAGGTCCGTTGACACAGTCGCTGAAAGGCGGATTCCCAACGCGTTGGCTTTGGGATCCCTTATTGGAGGTGCGCGGCATGTCTGATCATATACCCAATGGCCCAGCACCTGAAGTCTCCGCCTGCCGGAGGGGTGCTGATAGAGGGGTGATCGAGGGGTGGTTGGTGCAGGCGGTGGTGCACCACGCCTGCCGCGCGCTCCACGTGCGAACTGTGCAAGGGATGGCGATAGTGCGCGCCATCCTTGCATGCTGCCCGCCTTGGGGCAAGGCGTCTCCGCCTCCTGGGCTGCTGGAGGCGGTGGAGGTTCTTGCTGAGGAGGCACACATCCCGGGCAGCTTTGCAACGGCACTGGGCAGCTTCGTGTTTGCTTCCATGCGATACCGCAACGGCAAGACCCAGTGGAACGCCGCCACCGAGGTTTTGCTGAAGCAGGTCGCCCCGAGCCCCCGAGCGCCCCCGCTGCAGAGCCTCCTCGCAGTGCGCTCCAGCTGTGTGCCTCCTCAGTTAGCCGTTGAGAGGGGGGTTGGCTGCAGAGCCTCCTCGCAGTGCGCTCCAGCTGTGTGCCTCCTCAGTTAGCCGTTGAGAGGGGGGTTGGCTGCAGAGCAGAACCTGTGAGCACTAAATGTGCTGAATTACATTCATAGTGGTCTTGTATGAAAGTGGGGGGGGGTTGATCACAGCTTCTCAAACTCGAGCTGCCACGCAAGGATCTCGGCGTGAGCGGTCAAGCCAAGCAGCGCTTACTCCGCCAAGCCGTGGGGGTCGAGAGCCTCATGGCCATGCTGAAGCTGGCGCAGGGTGCGCATCGCCCTCCGTGCGTCTCGCAGTTGTATGGGCTGCCTTCCCCGGCCCTCGATTCTGAGTACTCTGACAGGGGGGTCCTCACCATTAGTAAGTCCGCCCTTGAGCGACGGGCGTTGCCCTCGCATTCCGCCGCTGGTCCCCCCCGGCTCAGCTTTGGCTCAAGTCCGGGTCTCGATGGTCGATGTCTCACCACCGAAATCGCAGGGCCACTGCTTCACTGACACCTCGTCCAGGGCTCCCAGGGTGAGGCCTCGGGAGGCATGGAGTTGCACCCGCGGTGCTGAGTAAGGTGGGGGAAGGAGGGCAGGCGACATGCTCGGAATGTGCGCTGTGCTCCAGCGGTATTGGACGACCCTGCCGGCGCAATCGCTGATGAAGATCACCAAGTGGTGTGGGTATGGTCATGGAGATGACAGCGGCATTGGTGGGAGTGAGCCCGGTGCGGTGGCGGCTCTCAGGCACGACCTGGCGATCTTCTCGGAGAGGGTGCGCGCTGCCTTGTGACCCCCTTCTGTTGTGCTCTGCACACTTCGGAACGTCGTGTAGTGTGGGGGGTGGATCCCCAGGCCAGGAGGGTGAGCCCAAAGTGAGTGGGCGGCTGTGCGTTCACATTGTGCGCGTTTGGTGTTGGGGCCATCTCCCGCTATCTGCAGCTCCACTGATCAATGCGCCAACCAAGCTGAAGAAAGAAAGAAAAGAAGGACAAACTTGATTCGGGGTGCGGGGTTTATAGTCCCCACGACTTTAAATGCCAATCTGGCTGCATCATATGCTGAGAGCCGTGGTTGCAACTCATGATGGTCAGAAGCACCCGGCAGGGCGGTTATTGAGAATGGCGTCTGTGGAGGATGGTATTCGGCCAAATACCATGGCACTCGAGATGAATACCACCAATGTCTTTTCTAGACCGTCGACCAAACTTTGAATTGAATTTACGAAGAATTCCACCGTCCGATTTTCAAAATTATTTCAAAATTAGCAAGGTCTCGTCGAGGAGCTTCCATCGGTCCGGTCAGACTTTTTGGGAATATCGTAAAAAGGTATCTTATACTGTCACAACTGTGGACATGGATGGTATTCCATGTCCCAACATGGATGGTATCACCCGACTCGAGGGGCATTCCACCCATGTCCGAGACGTTATTCTCAATAACCGCCCTGCCTGGGCTCGAAGGAAGGCGTTCCATATCACATGCATGGATGTCCATGTTCCCTCCCCTGCTGGGTGTAAGATGGTGTAAATTCTAAGCCGGTGCACTGACGCGCATCTGGGGGTATTATGACCGTGTTGCACGACACTGGAGTGCGCACCGCGGGGCGTGATACACGCTGTGGGGGCGCCACAAGCAATCCGCATCGGACCGGGTAGACATGCCGACGAGCAAGAGATGAGAATAAGAGTGGACCTAGGGGCACACTTCAGCCCTTCCGAGCAGTGAGACAGATTGCCTCCCACGGTATAAGCATTGCGAGCTCAGGGGGACCTTGTGGGGGATGGGAGGAAACCGGCGCGCAGTGGCTCGGGATCAAAGCTGATGTCTTTGTGACACTGGCGAACATTTCGTCGATGAGCCGGGATAGCCAGGACATCGAGATGCTGAGCGAGCACCTCGGCATGCCGCTCCAGTTATTGGACGGTTGCCTGCAGTCTTGCGTGCCTGCCAACGATCCAGTTCGGCTGCATGACGCCATCTGCCATCTGGCGGACATCCTCGGGAACAACGTCCGCCACATGCTCTACGGGTTCAGCTCGATGGTCTCTGGCGGAAGCCTGCTGCTTGAGCAGAACACGATGCTCCGCCATAAGCATGACCGTGCGGCCGCGGCCATCTGGTGCTCCTGCCTGCGCACGCCTGGCATGCACGAAGGACAGAAGACCGAGGAGGGGCTCGCCCTGACGGAGCCAGACCTGCAGGCGGTGATCAGAGCGTTCCGCACCAACGCCGCGCATGTGTTTGACGACCTCGCTGCCGTGGCAGTCACCGGCAACTCCAGCACTGTGCTCTTCCTGCCGGCTACCGCCGCCCGCATCGGCATCAAGAGGTCGCACATTCAGTACCTCGGGGTCTGTGTCAGACTCTTCGCGGACAGCGAGCGCCTCGCAGTGCTCAAGGCCAAAATGGCACGCCCCAAATTCCATGCCTCTTATCCCGTGCCGCGTTTTGACCCGCCCGCCAGACTCGCGGGAATGCTTTGCAGCAGAGCTCACCGCCGCTCCTCAGCTCTAGGGTTTGCAGAGCTCACCGCCACTCCCCAGCTCTAGGGTTTGCAGAGCTCACCGACGCTCCTCAGCTCTAGGGTTTGCAGAGCTCACCGCCGCTCCTCAGCTCTAGGGTTTGCAGAGCTCACCGCCGCTCCCTCAGCTCTAGGGTTTGCAGAGCTCACCACCGCTCCCCAGCTCCGCTCACCACGCTCCCCAGCTCTAGGGTTTGCAGAGCTCACCGCGCTCCTCCCAGCTCTAGGGTTTGCAGAGCTCACCGCCGCTCCTCAGCTCTAGGTTTGCAGAGCTCACCACCGATCCCCAGCTCTAGGGTTTGCAGAGCTCACCACCATACCCTACCTCTAGGGTTTGCAGATTCCCAGCTCGAGGGTTTGTAGATCCCCAGCTTTAGGACTTTCAGAGCTCGCCGCCACTCCCCACCTCTAGGGCTCACAGATTCCCAGCTCGAGGGTTTGCAGATGGCTCCGAGTGCCCCAGGCCATGCGAGCGCACGCGGCTTCCAGTGAGGGAGTTACTGGAGGGTGTTAGGTCATCATTGCGCTGTAAAATGTGTGTTCGATGCGTTTGGCAGCTGTGGATGACCGTGCTCCGAGGGACGTGGTTCAATTCAACGTACATTGTAAAGTGGCGGACTCTCATAGGTCGGACGGGCGCAGCGGGCGCACATGTCACGCTGCGTGCATGCCACGTGTGCGGTGCAGTGGCAGAGGCGTGTGGGCTTGGGGAAGCTTGAGCCAGACCCAGAAGAAGCTGCTGATATGGGAGAAGGTTGCCACTCGCCTGGCGTATCGTAAACGTGTAGCGCGCATGTGGGAAGCGATCAAGCTGTTGCCTTTGGGGGCAGCGATATGGAGCAGGAGGGTGATGGACAAGGGTTTAAAGCAAGCGGAGAAGGATTTGCAGAAAGGGAAGGCGGGTGTAAAGATGCTGGGGAGGCCTATGGAAGAGAAAGAGGAGATGGCGGCGTCCGAGGCGGAAGCCGCGTCTCCGGCGAGCCATGGCAGCAGCAGCAGCAGCAGCCAAGCCCTCGAGGAACCATCTGAGAAGGAGCTGATCTTGCTGCTGCAGGGCACCTTCCCCAACAACGAGCACCAGGAGCTATCGCTTGCGCTTACGTGTGTGGCATGCGGGGCTCCCCCGCCAACCGCATTGGAGACGATTTCCCGACTGCTCGGACTCAGCCTTGAGCACGTCGACCTGGTGGTGGACCTCACCTCCGGGGATTTCCTGAGCGTGCTGGGTCACCAGTCTGTGACCATGCAAGGAGCTGACCCGGAAAGCAGGCAGAAAGCTCTGATTAATTTCAAAGCCCTGCCAGCGATTAACCTGGTGCCGGCGTTCCGGATGGAGCGACTAAAGCTCCTGAGCCAGGTCACAGGGCTGTCCAGCGTTGAGGTGGTTGACACCGTGAAGGAGGTGCGCACCGCAGGCCTCGGCCCTCATCAACAGGCCTCTGGTTTCAATATATGAGCCAACCCAGGTCAGATTTGTCCGTATATTTGGGCGTGTCAAACGCTCGTTTGTTTATCGATCTTGTATTTCGTATTTTAACCTTCAGTTCCGCGGGCTCTTCCAGCCGTCGATGAGGCCTCGGCGCGTCGCTTACTCCCGCCAGCCCGGGTCTTGCGTGCGCCGGCCGTGAGACCCCTGGCACACCTCTTGCTTTTGCACGCAATGGCTGGCACTTGCGAGGTGTAAGAGTCCCGCTCGATGATGCACGCAGATGCAGGGATGCAACAGATGACTCGCACGGTTCATCAGCTAAGCCCGTTGCTTGGCTCACCGAGGCGTCTTGCGGGGGGGGTGGGAGCGGGCGGAGTCTGCAGGTGAGAAAGTGGTGTGAGTGGTCCGGGGCCCGCACCATGTTCCTTGAGTACGCTGCTGAGTGCACCGGGTCGAGTGCGCCTTCGATGACGAGGCTTGTGGAGGCTTGTCTCCCCGAGAAGCTGGAGTCGGCCACAGCTAAAGCCGATCTGGAGATTTTGCGCTGCTCCCAGATGCTCGCGGCGATGGTGGAAGCCTTGCGTGATGATCTGAGGGCTGGGAGAGGGCGCTCCAAATCCCTGCTCACCTCATTCACCAGCCATGTGTTGAAGAAAGACAATGGTCCGCAGACTGCGGAAGATCCCGAAGAAGACACCGAGGATGAATTCAAGAAAAAAATGAGGAAGAGGGTAACAAAACTAAGTCGTTCAAGCAGAGCTGCTCTTGTAGGAGATGTAAGCAGTCGTGTTCTGAAACCGCAACCTGTGACGGAGGCCGTGGCAAGTAATGAGGGCGGCGCGCGTGCGGAGGATGCGATCATCCCACTGATGAACACGCTGGTGACGCCATGCTTCCACCAGGGCGGCGGCGGTGAGGATGCCCGTGAACCTGTGACGGAGGCCGTCATGAGCCCCTCTGAGCAAGGCACGGGCCAAAGTGATGAGGGCGGCGCGAGGGAGGACGAGATCATCCCACTGATGAGCGCGCTGTCGCCCAGCTTCGACCAGGGCGGCGGCGGGGGGGATGCCCGCGATGTGGCACGGTTGCGGGAGGCCTGGACCAAGCCCGTACCGCTAGTCGCCCCGGTACACCTTTCCGTGGACACTGCGGAGGCGCAGCCGAGGGAGCCGGTGGTGCAGATGAAGGAGGAGCCTATGAAGGAGGAGCCTGTCACACCAGTAAATGCGAGGCGAGATCAGCTCAAGCACAAAGAGAGCATGCTGCATGTCCTGAGCCATCTGCTAGCGCTTCATGATGTGGACCTGGAGGCGTGTGTGGGACATCTGGTGCTGAGGCTGGGGGGAGATGTCCTGCGGAAGACCGTCAGCGAGGACAACTCGACCCTCGCGTCGCGGCTCAATGTTTCGAAGCAGGCAGCCGCGATTTTTGCGCAACCTCGTGCCGTCAATGACCAGGCGAAGGACACCAATGTGAGGTTGCCCAAGCTCGACAGCGACAGGTTCAGGGAGAAGTTGCTGGGCAGGGGCTTCAAGGACATCGCCGACCTGGCGGATAAGTACCCCACCTTCGCGTACGTTGCCGTGCTGCTGCGTGCGTGTATGGCACATCGTCTGGCAGTTGAGAACGCGCGCGTGACGCTCCACCACGGCCCCCGCCTGCCCCTGGAGGATGCCGTGTGGCGCATCCCGGACAAGCTCTGGGCAGAGGTCTGCGAGGTGCCTTCCCGTCCCGTGCACTCTGGGTGTTGGGGATCCTTCTGGCTGATCAAGGGCCGTTCACGCGTCTTGGGGATCCTCCTGGCTGATCAAGGGCCGTTCATGGGTGTCGGGGATCCTTCTGGCTGATCAAGGGCCGTTCATGGGTGTTGCTCATGGGTGTTGGGGATCCTTCTGGCTGATCAAGGGCCGTTCATGGGTGTTGGGGATCCTGGCTGATCAGGGCCGTTCATGGGTGTTAGGGATCCTTCTGGCTGATCAAGGGCCGTTCATGGGTGTTGGGGATCCTTCTGGCTGATCAAGGTCCGTTCATGGGTGTTGGGGATCCTTCTGGCTGATCAAGGGCCGTTCATGGGTGTTGGGGATCCTTCTGGCTGATCAAGGGCCGTTCATGGGTGTCGGGGATCCTCCTGGCTGATCAACGATTTATGCTATAGCACTGGGGAGGAGTGACTCTTGCCGAGCAGCAGGCTTTCTATGGTCGGACAGGGGGTTCGCGTGACGGCGTGCCGCGGGGCCGGCAGAAGTATCGGCACCCGCAGATTCATAGCTGTGCGGTGATGGCATGCCTTTGGAGCTGTGAGGGAGTGCCGCAGTGCTGAGGAGGGGGGGCATGGTGAACGGCGCGGGAGGGGTTGGCAAGCAGATGTGCGAGGACGTGAAGCTCACGGATCAGGATGAAAAGCCGTACATCGAGCCTGCCTCCATGCTGGCGCCCTTCATGAAGGCGGCTTTCGCGGCCAATGTGGGCGACGCCGCAGCCATCCACCAGGCCTACTCGCCAATCGTAGAGATGGCAGTAATTGAAAGTAGGCATGACCTGCGTGTGCAGGTCGCAGTGTGGACCGACTTCCTTGTGGGGCTGGCGCTTGGAAAGTTGCCCAAGGGGAAGCGTCGCACTTTAGACGTTTTTAACGACCTCGAGGTTAAAGCCCGGCCACCTTCGCTCCCCAACTCTGTGCTTAGAGGCGCCTTCGGAGCGTTGATTTGGCATCAATCAAGTGAATGGACCTTGGCGACACCTCGTCATTGGCAGGGTGGAATGCCGAAGACCTGCTTCCATTCACACCCGCCCAGGCTGGACGGAGGTCGAAACTCTTTCATTGGGCGTGCACTTCGACCTGAGAATTGAGTGCCGAGTGACCGCACCTTCCCAGAGGCCTGAGGGATAGAATTGGTCCGCGCCACGCGTCGTGGCAGGGTGTCGTCCCAGTCACGTGAGAGACGCCAATTCCATGGCGGCTGCCCTGCGCTGCAAATTTGTTTGCAAATCCAACAAAGCCCGACAAGTGGCAAGCAAAGTCGGTCCCGCAGACGCGGATGTGACCCCTGGGGGGCCGCCGGCTCCCGGATTACCAGCGAGTGCGGGTGAGTGGATGGCACCAATAATGTCACTGAGATAACCGGAAGGCTGAGACGATATACCCGAGCGTCCGCGCTTACCTTGCACGCGACGGTGCTGGCAACACGATGTGCGCCCATTTACGGCGATTCCCTCACACTCCGATGAAATCCCGGTAGCGTGCTGGGGTGCTGGGGAGTACCCACTAGTACAAGGGCCGCACAGGCGCCGGAAAGCCCGCCGGGAGTTCCGTCCGTGCCGCATCTGATGTTATTGGGGAGGCGCTCCAGGTGAAGACAGTGACCCTCTTCCCGCCGCATTCGATGCACTACACACTCGCCCTGCTGCACTGCGACGCGGGCATGCTGTCGGCGACTTCCATCTACCTGGAGCAGGAGCTGAACATCAGCAGCGAGCCGCTGATGGCGATCATCGCAGCCGTGAAGCACGATCCGAATATTCTCGGCAGCCTCCCGAGCAGCCTCGGCATCAGCCCCAGCGTGGCGCGAGGGGTGGTGGCCGTGTCGGACTACGGCACCAGCCTGAACGACCCACGGACCTTCGGACCGCTTGCGCAGCTCCTCGGCCTCCGCGACCTCAATCTCATGACACCGGTGCTGAGAATACTCCACGGGCAAGACGGGGTGGCGGACCTGTTCTGGGACAAGCGATGGGAAAGATCTGGCTGCCTCCAGCTGGCCGACGCGATTGCTGCGATGGCCTCCAACCAATACCCGTTGCCAGACCATCACTGCGCAGCCATTGTGGCGCGCCTGCTGCCCCACTTTCTCATGGAGCTGCCCGAGATGCAAGAGCAGCCGGAAGGTGACGTGGCGCAGCCGCAGCCACCAGTGCTGGGTGAGAAGGTAGCCCCAGGAGGCGCGTCAAAGCAGGGAAGCGGCGCTGGGAGTGCGCAGGAGTCGGAAGTCGCCATGAAGCTGCAAACCGGGGTGGACCTGCTCGCGCGGGTGGCGCGCCGTCATCAGCAGGCGACCCAGCAGATCGTGGATCGATGGTTGGCCATCGATCCATCTGAGGCTCGGTGGTACCCGGCCGAGGCCCTGACGAGGGTCTATTATAAGGCGGAAGATGGGAGTGTGGAGGTGGATTACGAACAGCCTGATGAGATCGAGCAGGATGACATTGACCACTTTGGGAGCAAAGTGCTGCTCGTCGTCGAGTATGTCTTGTGCAATCCCGAAGAGTTCAGCGGAGCGTTCACGGAGCGCAAGATGTCCGAGGAAATGTTCATCAACTGCATCGCGTTCTTCATGGACATGGCATGCCTGTTCGGCCGCCCGGAGGTGGCGGACTATGACCCGGAGGTGGCGGATACGCTTCCCCCGGTGCAGATCCTCATCCGGATGCTGCTTCTTTCGGCGTCCATCACCCTCCCCGACACATATGATCTGCTCAGCTTGCCCAGTCCGGTGGAGGAGTCACAGGCCGCCGGTCCGCTGTCACAGGCATCCCTTCATCCCGAAGAGAAGCCTCCGCCGTTTATTGCCTACTCAACGAGAAACAGCAAAGGGCCGTCTGCCCATTCTCTTTCTCCCCAGCAAGAGGAGCAAAATGAGCAAGAGGCGGTGGTAGCAAGTACGCTAGCTCTGGCCTGTGGCGACTGGGGAATGCTCCAGAAGCACGGCGATGTACTGATCCGGGCACTGCAGCTGCGGCGGCCCGACATGCCCCCGTCTCCGCGCCCCATCTCTCGCGTGAACCGAGAGGAGGAGGAGGAGGAGGAGGAGGAGGAGGAGAAGGGTGGCGAGGCCTTCTTAGAGGTGCTCTGGTACCTCGTGCGTGGGGAGGACAGCGCCTCCGCGAGAGCCGCGGCCGGCGGCGTCACGCCTCGCACCTCGCTGAAGGAGCTGTTGGTGCAGGTCATCCCGAGCGAGAGCTACCGTGCCAACTTCAGGCCCCTGCATCGCTTGGCGACACTGGACTGCGTGTGCGCGGCTATGGATGACAAGCTGATCACGGTAGAAAAAGTGCTGACGTCTCGAGCGGTGACCTGCGCCCTCCTGCAGGGCAAAAAGACCCAGTCTCCCGCCATGGAGGCCAAGATGAAAAAGGTCCGTCACTTTCCCGCTCCTCGGCCTCCTAGCCTGTAACGGCTGGTGACTCCATGCGACACGCTGAGCGCGCCGGCTGGTTTCGCTCCCAGGTTGCATCCAGTGGCTGGCTTCAATCCCAGGTTGCATCCAGTGGCTGGCTTCAATCCCAGGTTGCATCAGTGGCTGGCTTCAATCCCAGGTTGCATCAGTGGCTGGTTTCGCTCCCAGGTTGCATCCAGTGGCTGGCTTCAATCCCAGGTTGCATCCAGTGGCTGGCTTCAATCCCAGGTTGCATCCAGTGGCTGGCTTCCAATCCCAGGTTGCATCCAGTGGCTGGTTCCTCCGGTTGCATCCAGTGGCTGGCTTCCCCAGGTTGCATCCAGTGGCTGGCTTCAATCCCAGGTTGCATCAGCGTCGCTTCAATCAGGTTGCATCCAGCTGCTGGCTTCAATCCCAGTTACATCCAGCGTTGCATCCAGCGGCCGGCTTCAATCAGGTTGCATCCAGCGGTGGCTTCAATCCCAGGTTGCATCAGCGGCTGGCTTCAATCCCAGGTTGCATCCAGCGGGGCTTCAATCCCAGGTTGCATCCAGTGGCTGGCTTCAATCCCAGGTTGCATCCAGCGGCTGGCTTCAATCCCAGGTTGCATCCAGCGGCCGGCTTCTTCAGGTTGCATCCAGCGATCGCAATCCCAGGTTGCATCCAGCTGCTGGTTTCAATCCCAGGTTGCATCCAGCGGCTGGCTTCAATCCCAGGTTGCATCCAGCGGCTGGCTTCAATCCCAGGTTGCATCCAGCGTGGCTTCAATCCCAGGTTGCATCAGTGGGTGGCTTCAATCCCAGGTTGCATCCAGCGGCTGGCTTCAATCCCAGGTTGCATCCAGCGGCTGGCTTCACTCCCAGGTTGCATCCAGTGGCTGGCTTCAATCCCAGGTTGCATCCAGCGGCTGGCTTCAATCCCAGGTTGCATCCAGCTGCTGGCTTCAATCTCAGGTTGCATCCAGCGGCTGGCTTCAATCCCAGGTTGCATCAGTGGGTGGCTTCAATCCCAGGTTGCATCCAGCGGTGGCTTCAATCCCAGGTTGCATCCAGTGGCTGGCTTCAAGGTTGCATCCAGTGGCTGGCTTCAATTGCATCCAGTGGCTGGCTTCAATCCCAGGTTGCATCCAGTGGCTGGCTTCAATCCCAAGTTGCATCCAGTGGCTGGCTTCAATCCCAGGTTGCATCCAGCGGACCTCCTCCAGAGGCGCGCGCAATGAGGGAGCAATTTCCCCTGCGGGGTATCACTCGCCTTGATCCGAAAGGATCCGCAGGGGTTCAAAGCGCGGGAGCCCGTGTAGGCTCGCCCTCGTTCACACGCCATCCAATTTCTTTGCAAGCGATGCGCTGTTTCACATCAGCCGTTGGATACTTGACGCAGATCATGGCGGCTCAGAATGCCGCCGTGGGCTTCCCATCGGTATGTACATTTAGGGGCGGCAGGCATGTTGAAGGCTTTTGGGGAGGGAGGGGGCGCAGACCCTCAAGACAGTGCTGCTCCTAGCGGCCGGGGCCGCGGCTGTGCTGTCGATAGCGGAACTGGAGGAGCTTGGGGAGGTGCTGGGAGTTGCGAACGGGAGGGCCCTGAACAACTTTGTGGCGTGCGTGCGGCTGGCGGATAAGCAATGCCCGGTGCAGGCCATCGAGCTCCAGGGCCTCGTGCGCAGCGGTCTCACAGCTCCAGCCCTGCTGTCCCTAGTGCGCTCCATGCAGGGCAACCAGTACGCTGCGGTTGAGCTCGGGTTGCTGCTCAACCGTCCCGAGGCGGGCGCCCAAGTCAACGTCGTCGTGGTGCTCCCCAACTCCCATCTAGTTATCCCCGTAGGGCGTTCGGATGCAAGAGACCCCCGCTTTTGACCCCACGTTGGCGCCTCCCTCAGGTTGGGTCGATCACCTTGTGTATGTGGCCGGCCTCCACTGACTGCCCACCTCGTCTAGGCATGCCATCGCCCCTTCTTCCCGTCAAGACACAGAGCTGTGCTTCTGCTAGATTGGCGGTCCCATCGTGTGCCACGCGGGAAGCGCTCGCTGGCATCATTTGAACAGAAGGGGGTGCGCAGTCGCTCACATGGCCGTGGCAGTTGCTCGCGTGGCCTTGGCAGTCGCTGACATGGCCGTCGCAATTGCTCACGTGACCTTGGCAGTCGCTGACATGGCCGCCACAATTGCTCGCGTGACCGTTGCAAATTCACAGCTGTGGCAATCGATGATTTCCATATCCAGCGCATGTGTATGGAAATTAAAACGCGTTGACCATGAACGAGGGATGGCTTTCGTGTTCTGGGATCAGACACACGCCCCATATTTGAGAGACTGCATTGCTGGCTGTGGAGCGCCACGTGCGCCGCAGGGAACTTAATCTGTGGTCCTGATCCGGGCGGGCTTTCCTGATAGAGGCGCGGGGGGAAGCGTGTCAACAGGACGCGGTTGCTCAAGGCGTGGCGCACGTGGGACGCGAGGCGCTGGGCGTGTTCGGAAAGATCGGGACCGCTCTAAAATCAGGGAACTTGAGTCCATCGGCGGTGGTACCTGTCACTAGTGCTCCTACTTCCAAGAAGGATGAGACCATGGGCACTTGGAATGACCCACTGGCCGTGAGCCTGCGCGGCGTGATCGCAGCGGCAAGCGGCCACCTGGGGTGCACCCTGGAGCTCGTCGCAGCGCTTCACAGCCACTTGCACTTGGACCAGGAGGAGACGGAGCGCCGAAAGATCACCGTGCAGGTGCCGTTCCGCGCAGCCCCGACTCGACACTTGCGCAAAAGCACGCGGGGCGCGCGCTCTAATGTGTGATGCAGCATCTCAAGATGGCACTTGCTTCCGCGCCGCGATTAATGGCGTGGCATGAGACGCTCCTGCGGATGGGTCACTGCGCCGGGCCCTCTGATACTGCGCTGTGCGTATGGTTGTGAGCGGTGACGTGGGGATGCTAGGTCTAAGGGGAGCTCCCAGTAAACCCAGCCCGCATATTTGACATTCGTCGGCTGCTATGTCGGCTGCTAAGCTTCCATCCCAGAGCTTGAGTGAGGCGAGTGAAATGTCGCAAGCACCGGCCAATCTTGCGCCTACGCGCGGAATTGCTAAGGCCCCCGGGGAATTTGCACAGAAGGGCTAACTATTCACGGAGGGGCTGAAAGCTCACCGATTCTTTATTTAGGTTACAAATACCCGCGACACTACTACTTCAATCTGCACCGTGAGTCGCGGAGTTAATCGCGCGACAGACAGGCTTCCAGGTCCTATACCGTGCGCGCCAGGCTTTACACTTAGTGGTTCAACACCGCTCCAGGCTGCGAGCTTTTCACTATCATGGTTAGCATCTTCTAACTTCGGCGTGAGGCCTCCAGCACTAACCATGGCCTCTGGCCTCAGCCCCAACAAGGCCTCTGGGCTCGTAGCTGTAGCAGTGAGTGAAGGTCCAAGGCTTGAACGAGGACAGACGTATGCTCACGGGTTCCCCTGTGACTTTGCACCTGCGCAGTTGTGGGACCTGATGCTCGGGTACAAGGCGCTCATGGCGGGGAATGGGCCCATCGCCCAGAAGAGCATCCCGCAGGAGCATCTCTCAAGGAAAGACCAGAGCTTGCTGCGCGCAGTGCTTCTGTTGCATTGCCGTGATCCGGCCTTGCTGGAGCAGCATTTCGAGGAGGAGGCCAGCCACATGTTCCCGCCGGAAGCGTCGTCCGTGCCAGACGCCCAGCTGCGGCGCCTGCTGCATGCCGCGTGCGGCGACACCCTCGCATGCCTGGAGATCCACTCCATGGCCGACGGCGCGGCACCGGAGACCTACTCGAATGTGCCGTTCATGATTGCTACGCTAATTGACCCGCGGGGCACCGTGCTCACAGGGGACCCCGAGGTGCAGTGGTGGCGGTTCCAAGAAGGGTTTAAGCAGATGGTTTCGCAGTACAACGAGGGGCGCGACGAGCCGGTCATGGAGGGTAACGGCGTGATGGTGTACATGGCGTTGAACAACATTGCCCGGCCGGTGGTTGGTCTGGATCTCTCCAAGCTGCAGGACCAGTTGCGGTCCGTCATATTCCCGGAGCAGCAGCAGCAGGATGTCGTGCGCGAGCTGATCTGCCTCAACTACTACGGCAACTGCTCCATCGGCGCGGTCATCAAGAAGTTGCAAGAAGCAAAGGTGGGCGTCTGCATAGAGCGGCCAAAAGCGTTGGGAGAACTTGTCACATGGGAGAGCATAGCACCCGCGCGCCCAGTATTGGAATCTGCAGTGCCTGCTGATCAGTTTGGTGTAAAGCATGACTGTCTAGGCCTTGTACAGCAGTCAGGATGCTCAAACCCTAAAGAAACCCTGAAGAAACCCTATGAAACCCTTAGATCTAGATCTGTAGATCTGCTGAACTAATCATGGCCGTTGGATCATATGATGACCATCGGCAAAACACAGTGTGTAATAGCTCGCGGCCCATCTTCTGAAAGTGGAACGGAGAGTTCATCGGCCCATCCCAGGCGTGTCACTGCAGTCGTTGTGAACTCGACAGTGACACGTAAGACTCTTTTTAGTGAACTTTCACTTAGAATGCCCAATCAGTAATGATTGGGCGCTAGAGTTCGCGGCGTTTCAAGCTGCGAACTGCTATATCTTTTGTGAATGAAAGTTTACGCTCGCTTTTTGCAAACTTCCCACCGCTGAATTCCAACACTCAGCAAGGGGCACCGAAAGCGCCGGGCCTTGCTTGATGCGCCCAGCAGGGGGCACTGCAAGCGCCGGGCCTTGCTTGATGCGCCCAGCAGGGGGCACTGCGAGCGCCGGGCCTTGCTTGATGCGCCCAGCAGGGGGCACCGCGAGCGCCGGGCCTTGCTTGATGCGCCCAGCAGGGGGCACCGCGAGCGCCGGGCCTTGCTTGATGCGCCCAGCAGGGGGCACTGCAAGCGCCGGGCCTTGCTTGATGCGCCCAGCAGGGGGCACCGCAAGCGCCGGGCCTTGCTTGATGCGCCCAGCAGGGGGCACTGCGGGCGCCGGGCCTTGCTTGATGCGCCCAGCAGGGGGCACCGCAAGCGCCGGGCCTTGCTTGATGCGCCCAGCAGGGGGCACTGCGAGCGCCGGGCCTTGCTTGATGCGCCCAGCAGGGGGCACCGCAAGCGCCGGGCCTTGCTTGATGCGCCCAGCAGGGGGTACCGCAAGCGCCGGGCCTTGCTCGATGCGCCTCAGCAGGGGGCACCGCAAGCGCCGGGCCTTGCTTGATGCGCCCAGCAGGGGGCACTGCGAGCGCCGGGCCTTGCTTGATGCGCCCAGCAGGGGGCACCGCAAGCGCCGGGCCTTGCTTGATGCGCCCAGCAGGGGGTACCGCAAGCGCCGGGCCTTGCTCGATGCGCCTCAGCTTACCGTGCTCGCTTTGCTGCTGCCGAGGCCCTGGCTCTTTGGCGATGTGAGGTCGGGCGATCGCGCCTCGAATTGTAGGGTCGAGCGATGCTGCTGCCAGCGCAGAAAGTGACAGTGATGCAGCAGGCACTTTGAGGTGAACTTGTGGCACGCGCCTGTTGCTGCCACAGTTCCTGCCTGGATGCTGCCGCTGCGTGTTGTCTTCCCCGATGTTGTTTCCTCGGCTCACAGGGCCAGGTGAGGGGGGCGTTCCTGCGGCGATGCGCGTCCCAGAAATAGCATTGACGGCTGAGCGGCGCTTGCAGTGCAGTGCAGAGCGGCGCCCGTTCTTTGCCAGAAAGAGCGTTGACGGCTGAGCGCGGCGCCCCTTCTTTGCCAGAAAGAGCATCGACGGCTGAGCGCGGCGCCCTTTTTTGCCAGAAAGAGCATCGACGGCTGAGCACGGCGCCCCTTCTTTGCCAGAAAGAGCATCGACGGCTGAGCGCGGCGCCCCTTTCTGCCAGAAAGTGCATCGACGGCTGAACACGGCGCCCTTGTTGCCAGAAAGAGCATCGACGGCTGAGCGCGGCGCCCCTTTTTTTTGCCAGAAAGAGCATCGACGGCTGAGCGCGGCGCCCCTTCTTTGCCAGGAAACAGCATTGACGGCTGAGCGCGGCGCCCCTTCCTTGCCAGAAAGAGCATCGACGGCTGAGCGCGGCGCCCCTTTTATGCCAGAAACAGCATCGACAGCTGAGTGCGCCCTTTTTCTGTTTCCATCACCGCAGCTGGCGTCGGAGCTGGAAGCAGATATCGAGGTAGTGGAACTACTGGATGAAGAACCGAGGTGGATAGCAGGCGTGATCGAGACGCCGGAAGAATCCATGATGTCGGAATCCGTTCCACATACACAGCATACTTCGCCGACAGTGCGGCCTCAAACAGTGGAGCGGCAATCACCCTCGAAGGCTGACTTGCAAGCAGGTGCAGAAGCGCCTCCACCCGGTGCAGCCGAGCAGGAGCTTGTGGTGCCCCAACCTGCAGAGGCCACGCTGACTCCGTTCCCAGCAGCTGAAACACAGTCTGATGAAACTCAGCCTGTTGAACCGGCACCTGAAAAGAAGGAGTGGAAGCCGATTGAGACACCAGATGTGGCATTGATTGATCCTCAACTGAAGGCCAAGCCACCTCCCAGGATAGTCAACGTGGCGCGCCCGAAATCAGTGAAGGTGGAGCCCAAGAAGGTGTCAGCGGCGTCAAAGGCGGCCAACAAGGTAGCGGCGGCGGACAATGATGAAGATCTGAACACCAAATCCATAACACGAGGCAAGCGGCGGGCCGGTTCGCCAGCTGGGAAGGCGCGGGGCAAGCCCGCCAAGAAGCGAACAGCCGATGAGCAGAAGAAAGCTAGTGAACGGCTGTACAGTGGCATGGCCGCCGCGCCGCCCAACCCAAAGCGTGCCCGGCAAAACCCGGCTGGGAACAATTCGCGAAAGGCCAAGGCCGAAGCCAAGACTAAGGCCAAGGCGGAGGCCGAAGCCAAGGCTAAGGCCAAGGCGGAGGCCGAAGCCCAGGCCAAGGCCAAAGCTGAGGCCGAAGCCCAGGCCAAGGCCAAAGCTGAGGCCGAAGCCCAGGCCAAAGCTGAGGCCGAAGCCAAGGCCAAGGCGGAGGCCGAAGCCAAGGCCAAGGCGGAGGCCGAAGCCAAGGCCAAGGCGGAGGCCGAAGCCCAGGCCAAGGCCAAGGCGGAGGCCGAAGCCCAGGCCAAGGCCAAGGCGGAGGCCGAAGCCCAGGCCAAGGCCAAGGCGGAGGCCGAAGCCCAGGCCAAGGCCAAGGCGGAGGCCGAAGCCCAGGCCAAAGCTGAGGCCGAATCCCAGGCCAAGGCCAAAGCTGAGGCCGAAGCCAAGGCTATAGCAGAGGCCGAGCTGGAATTACGGGCCAAAGCTGAGGCGGAAGCTGAGGCGAAAGCGGAGGAAGCGCGCGCCCTGGCACAGGCCCGAGCAGAAGCTGAGGCAAGGGCCGCTGCAGAGGTCAAGACCAAGGCAGAAGCTGCAGCTGAGGAAGATGCGAGAGCGGAGGTAGATGGCAAGCGCGCCGCCTTGGTGCAGATGGTAGAGGGCTCCAAGATGCCCATCCCTGAAAAGAAGATGGCCAAGATGCTGACGTCGATGTTTATCTGCTTCGAGAACCCGGAGCGCAGCGTGCTGCAGGACCTCGTGATGCATGCCATAGAGCTCGCGGTGGAAGACAAGGAGACGGAGTACACCAAGAACCTACCCCTTGTGGTGCGGCAAGTGTTCCTGGCGCTGCTCACCGGGGATCCCAGCGACCTCAGGCGCGCCGCCATGGAGGACCTCATACCGTGGATGCTCAACAGGTGCGGTTCACCATCCGCAGATTTGATTTCCAAGCATCTTCACCATCATCTCGCACGGGACTGCGCATTCATCTGCATGCTTATGTTTGCTTGGCCCTGCAATGAAATTGCTGTTGAGTGCCATGCCCTACTGTGCCGCAGGCGTAGGGGAGGCCCGTAGGGGGACACCTGGTTGGCAGGAAAGTTTGGATTGCAAATGCACACCCGACCTTGCGGCTGCACGAATGACAGAATGACCGGCATGTTCGCTTAGCGCGCAGGACGCTTGCTGCGGTGGCCACATCTCCTGCGGCGATCCAGACCTGAAGCTCGGGGGATACGCGGGGTGCGGGGCGTGGGATGAGATGAAACAGTGATGCTGCAATGGTGGAGAGGCTGCAACCGTGGATAGGCTTCATCCTTCAGATGAAAATGAGTGACACCGGGTCGCACGAGACGGAGCAGTGCATGATGATGGCCGCTGCACTGGTGGAAATGGGGCAGCTGGACATCGCAGTGGACGAGGTGGTTGAGTTCTTACAGCTCCTGCTGGCCATAGGCCGGCATGACATTCCCGCGTGCCTTCACTCGACGAACTCGTTGAGCCACGTGATGCCCTCCCAGGTGCAGCTGCTGATCCAGCTCCTGGAGGGCCTCGGTAGCCTGGAGCCCCAAGCCCGGGCGGCAAGCAGCGTGTCGCAGAGCGCCGGTAGCGCAATCGCCACGAAGGCGAGCTCTTCCTTCGAGGAGCTCTTCTGGCAGCTCGATGCGGATGGCAATGGATCAATCCCCACTTCCAGTCTCAATACCCTCCTTGTGTCCCTCAACCTCAACCTCTCAAAAGAGCGCCGCATGGAGCTGCTGTCGCTGTGTGACGGTGGCACCGGTACAATCAGGCTCGAGCAGATGACGGAGGCAGTGAAGGCGCTGTGCAAGGAGCTGGCAGAGGACTGCATGAAGTCCCTCGGGCTTTCGTGGGCAAATTGTTTGATGCTCTTCGTCAGTGGCATTGTGTACCTCGTGCTCATCATGGTGTTCCTCTTCATGGGCATCCAAGCGTTTACCTCCGGTGCCTATCTTGCTGCTCTTCTTCTCACGATGTGGCGCCTTGCCTCCATCCGAGAGCTTTCATCTAGGGCCGCATAAACCTCTGCGATTTCTATAAAGCATTGCCTTCCAACTGCCAGATGAATGATTGGAAGGTTGGCTGGTTCAGGAACAACATTTGGCAGTGTTGTGAATTCCATCGGCGCAGCGGGTGCTGGAATTGCATCGAGTTTAAAGGGAGCCAGTGATGATGCGAAGAAGGAAAAATGGGATCTCAAGGTGCGCAGTACCCCCAAATTGCCTTGCACTAATTAATGACAACGCAGGGTATAGTGCCCCATCGACTGCCGTGGGTTGGCATTAACCGTCAAACATATTTTCATTCATTCCTAATGATGTGCAGTATCCCAGGTTTTTCAGATTCGTGTGCCGTGATTGCCCTTGCACAAGTGTGATCTATGGCCAATTTGCGCTGATCCAGCTCGCAGTGCTCTCGCGGTGTGCATTGCATGAAATGGCGAAACAGCAGGATTGTAGACAATTATCATCCCAGTATTCATCGAGTTACAGCTATGGTCATAAAAAGTGCTGGCGCCCATTTGCCACATGATTATTTGTGCCTGTTTGTGAGCGTTGATGAAATTACATGTAGACTTGAACTTAGGACAGGCAGTAGGATGACCGGTGGTTTGGCCGGGACCATGCAGGGTACGGTTAAAAAGATATTAGGTAAGCTCACGGTGTCTGGAAATCTTGAAGAAGAACAAGAGGCAGCGTAAATAGCTGGGGCTGCTTCGTGTCGTGGAAACAGTTTCACTTCAAGCAAATGACAAGGGAAACGGGGGGTGGGGAAACTAAAGTAACATACTAAAGTAGCACTTCAATAATTTTGAAAATATTGTTGAATCGGTTCCATCACTTTACCCTCGTGGAATACCAACACGCAATTGCATACCAGTGTCAAACATATCGTGTTTCATCAGTTCCCCGAATGTAATTTGTCCAAAAGAAATTCCCGGCTCCTGGTGCAGAGTATGCATTATTATCCCACGAGTTAGCCTCGTGAATTATATGGATAGCTCTCGTTTGCTGGCTTCCCAGTTTCATATTCAATGCACGCCCAGTTTGGTGCATTCGACATCCAGTATGTGTTTCAAGCAGCAAGACGGAGGTACAGTAACAAGTAGCCTCCGGTAGCAGTTAAGCCAGAGTGCATGCACGTATTGCAAGGTAACTTGCCTACCTGCCAACCTAAATGCATGCTCGAGTTTATCAAGCCACTTGATCGGTGAACCATAGGTGTTTAGTCAACATCGTCCTTAGAAACATCCTAATGCATCGTTATTTCTACGATAGTATACTGGTAATAATGCATTTTGACTCAGACGACTGAGTTGGCGCGCACGAGCGTGAATCGACAACAGAAGACATTTTTCTGACGGCGATGATGCGGGCGCTATTCGGAGAACGTGATTTCGTCGAAACAATGGACGATAGTTTCGACTGGCTCGTCGCATTTTGGTTGAAGAGCGCCAACGCGGAATCTTCACGATTTTCAGCTGCAGCGAGTGAATTGAACGACACATCATGTTTTCGATCAGGCGCGGATGCGATGATCTTTCCAACAGGTCCGTATAATGATAAAAGAAGCGCCTCGCTCAGCTGAAGGCATACTTCCTACATGAATATCAATTCGATTTCGGTAAATGGAAAAGAAAAAAGAAAAAGAAAAACCACGCCCTTCGGGCGTATGAGTAAATTAATTTTCCCGGCCCTACTCTGGGCCGGACCGCCACAAGTGGCGGCCTTGCTGGGTTAATTTACACTGGGCGGTTTTCATCCGTCTCTTCCTCTCTCTTTTTCCTGTCTGAGCTTTCTGTAGAGTTGGTAGGCGCTGTGTGCATAGTCGACCGTTAGGTCGTGTATTCGTCGTAGTGCTTGGGTGGCTTCTTTGTTGTTCAGCCCCAGCTGTTCCAGAATCTTCTGGTCGTGTTTGTACACGGTACCCGTTCTGCCTATTACAAAGACGTGGAGCTTCGCGTTGAAGCCATGTCTTCGCAGCAGCTGCAGTAGTGGTCCGTACGTAATGTGTTTCCCCAGGAGTTTGGGTCCTCACTTCTCATCGTCTGTGTGTGCTATTTCAATGAGGTGTAGGTTTACGACTTTCCCTGGTGCTTCGTGTTGTGTGCATTCCAATCCGTCCTCCAGGTCCTCCATGCCTTCTATCATGACCATGTCTACAAAGCTTGGTACGGTGTCAGGCCCGTCGTGTTTGCCCGGGTTGTCCTTGCCATCGTGTCGGCATTGTCCTCTGGTCAGTATGTAATTCGGGAGTACCCGTGGCTTTACTCCCGGGTCCCTCTTCTTCCCCGTGTAGGCGAGGACCTTGCATCCCCTATTTCTGTGGTGGTCAAGTATGTGTTTTAGTTAATCCGCGTGGGCGTCCGCCCTGTCTGAGAACATGCCTCGCATGCGTGGGTAGTTGTTGCATCCCCCGAGTGCGTGCCCTACTCTCATGAGGAACCCTTTGGCGTAGTCCACTCCTGAGAGTCCGCAACCTTCCAGGGTGCATTTGCCGCTTCCCTTGCCGCTTCGCCGTTTCGTAGTCTTGTGCCGGTAATATTCTTAGCCTGCATTTTAGTATCGTCTTGCGCACCGCGTAGGTGGCTCGTTTCCAGAATTCATTTGCTATCTTGTGTAGTGGCTTGTCCCTTTTGAGGTGTTCCATTGTTTTGTTTAGCCAGCTTTTGGTGACTTGTGCTTGTTTGACTGGGCGGGGGGGTTCTTTTGCCTCTTATTCTGTGGTTTGTCATGGCATGCTTATGTTGGTTCCACCTGGTTCTGGGCGCCGGGTCCGCTATCATCGCATGGACTCTGGACTCCTCCGTGACCCTGTTGTGGTGGGCTCTTCGTGTCCTCTCCAGTTCCTCCTGTGGTGTCTCCTGTTGTTCCGCTAGTGCATTGAGTCTTTCAAACATCTCCTCCTCGTCGAGGTGTTGCGGCGGTACCTCGGCGGGTGGCGGGTTGCTCTCTTGGTTGTGGGTTGTCGGTTCTGTCTTGTCCCGGGGTTCGGGCTGTCCCCCCGTCCCTTGCATGACCTGCAACATCTCCTCGTCTTCCTGCTGTTCCAGCATGTCTCTCAATTGTCTTTCCTCCTCGTCCCGGGTTTGGTCGGCCCGTTCCTAGGAGTTGGGTGCTTGGTCGTGTATTATTGTTTGCTCCTCTTCGGTTTGTTCTGCTTGGTCATGGTGTGCCTCCCAGCGGAAGACATGTTTTTTTTTTTGGTTGGTGTACCCAGGTTGTTGGTTTCCCCAATAGTTTGGCCATTTTCTTGGAGAGTCTGTTTTCCCCTCGTGCTAAGCCTTCTCGGAGCAGAGAGGTTACATACTTCTGTACGGCCAATTTCCCTTTGAGTTCTCTGCTGCCCGAGTCCCCGTCTGGCACCATGGGTTTGATCTTTATCGTTTCGTCATTGTCACATGCCTCCGTGAGGTTTCCCGTGCGGGTGCAAGCTTGTTTGGCTGCCTCGTCAGCCTTCTCGTTTCCCGTAATTCCTGTGTGCGCTTTGACTTTCAGGAGTGCCACCGTGTGCCCTGCTGCAACCAGGGCCTCAATGTTGACCAGTATGGCGTAGAGGAGGTCTCTTTGTTGGCGGTGTTCCATGCTGTGGGGTTTCGTGCTCATATTCTCGAGTTGTCTTATGTGAAGTTGGCACTGTCCGTGCAAATCGTGAGTAGTCTCCCACCGCTCAGTACCCCCGACAACGTCACGGTTTTTTTGTATTGCGAGGAGCTCTACCCTGTTTACTTCTTGGTCTTCGCCTTTCCACCGAATCATACGAGTCTCCCCTTCCCCCGTTCTGGGGTCCCACACCGTGGCCCCTGAGGCCCATTCTTTGTCGCCCCTCTCCGTTTCTATTTCTCGGTTGCTTCCATCTGTGTATAGGTACGCATTTTGCTTATCGCCATGGTGGATTAGCCGAGTGGATAGCTAGCCGGAATAAGTTGAAATATTACTTCGACCGTGCTGGATCGATCCCCGGTGCAATGTCCGTATACCATTTCCCGTCGTCTTAGCCGAGTGGGTTAATCGCTGTATTGAGTTTCGATAAAAGCGTTGCACTCCGAGCACGTGGTTACAATACCGGCGCAATGACCTTGAGTACGGGAAAATAAACGCTTGATGACCAGTCTGCGTATTCGGAATATAATTCCGGATGTCGTATCGAATAAAGGAATACCAGAGTACGATTGTCGTACGTAAATGGGTCCGTCGAATTTATAAATTCGACGGAGTGGTCCTTGTAGGTACGGTCTCAAGTGACGGTTGGCGATCGTGGCTGCGCGAGCAAGTTCCATAATATTATGGAATTAAAAATGATATGCCCGTCGCTTCATAAACAAAGCCTACTAAACACTCGATTTTTATCGCCATGGTGGATTAGCCGAGTGGATAGCTAGCCGGAATAAGTTGAAATATTACTTCGACCGTGCTGGATCGATCCCCGGTGCAATGTCCGTATACCATTTCCCGTCGTCTTAGCCGAGTGGGTTAATCGCTGTATTGAGTTTCGATAAAGCGTTGCACTCCGAGCACGTGGTTACAATACCGGCGCAAAGACCTTGAGTACGGGAAAATAAACGCTTGATGACCCGTCTGCGTATTCGGAATATAATTCCGGATGTCGTATCGAATAAAGGAATACCAGAGTACGATTGTCGTACGTAAATGGGTCCGTCGAATTTATAAATTCGACGGAGTGGTCCTTGTAGGTACGGTCTCAAGTGACGGTTGGCGATCGTGGCTGCGCGCGCAAGTTCCATAATATTATGGAATTAAAAATGATATGCCCGTCGCTTCATAAACAAAGCCTACTAAACACTCGATTTTTTTTTTTTCATCGCCATGGTGGATTAGCCGAGTGGATAGCTAGCCGGAATAAGTTGAAATATTACTTCGACCGTGCTGGCTCGATCCCCGGTGCAATGTCCGTATACCATTTCCCGTCGTCTTAGCCGAGTGGGTTGACCGCTGTATTGAGTTTCGATAAAGCGTTGCACTCCGAGCACGTGGTTACAATACCGGCGCAATGACCTTGAGTACGGGAAAATAAACGCTTGATGACCCGTCTGCGTATTCGGAATATAATTCCGGATGTCGTATCTAATAAAGGAATACCAGAGTACGATTGTCGTACGTAAATGGGTCCGTCGAATTTATAAATTCGACGGAGTGGTCCTTGTAGGTACGGTCTCAAGTGACGGTTGGCGATCGAGGCTGCGCGAGCAAGTTCCATAATATTATGGAATTAAAAATGATATGCCCGTCGCTTCATAAACAAAGCCTACTAAACACTCGATTTTTATCGCCATGGTGGATTAGCCGAGTGGATAGCTAGCCGGAATAAGTTGAAATATTACTTCGACCGTGCTGGATCGATCCCCGGTGCAATGTCCGTATACCATTTCCCGTCGTCTTAGCCGAGTGGGTTAATCGCTGTATTGAGTTTCGATAAAGCGTTGCACTCCAAGCACGTGGTTACAATACCGGCGCAGTGACCTTGAGTACGGGAAAATAAACGCTTGATGACCCGTCTGCGTATTCGGAATATAATTCCGGATGTCGTATCGAATAAAGGAATACCAGAGTACGATTGTCGTACGTAAATGGGTCAGTCGAATTTATAAATTCGACGGAGTGGTCCTTGTAGGTACGGTCTCAAGTGACGGTTGGCGATCGTGGCTGCGCGAGCAAGTTCCGTAATATTATGGAATTAAAAATGATATGCCCGTTCGCTTCATAAACAAAAGCCTACTAAACACTCGATTTTTATTATCGCCATGGTGGATTAGCCGAGTGGATAGCTAGCCGGAATAAGTTGAAATATTACTTCGACCGTGCTGGATCGATCCCCGGTGGAATGTCCGTATACCATTTCCCGTCGTCTTAGCCGAGTGGGTTAATCGCTGTATTGAGTTTCGATAAAGCGTTGCACTCCGAGCACGTGGTTACAATACCGGCGCAGTGACCTTGAGTACGGGAAAATAAACGCTTGATGACCCGTCTGCGTATTCGGAATATAATTCCGGATGTCGTATCGAATAAAAGGAATACCAGAGTACGATTGTCGTACGTAAATGGGTCCGTCGAATTTATAAATTCGACGGAGTGGTCCTTGTAGGTACGGTCTCAAGTGACGGTTGGCGATCGTGGCTGCGCGAGCAAGTTCCATAATATTATGGAATTTAAAATGATATGCCCGTCGCTTCATAAACAAAGCC